>WBNM01007337.1:0-12513 GCA_013399055.1 Ramphastos sulfuratus
AAACCTCCCCTGGTACAATGTGAAACCATTTCCTCTTGTCCTACAAGAGGAAATCCTACAACCATCACTGTAGCTCCCCTCAGCTACCAAAATATTACTGCACAAGCCTGGGAAGTCCTCACATTATTCAGATGAAGGTAATAATGGACAGTTAGCTGCTCTGAACACCAGATATGCAATCTGTGCTTCCTTAAGCAATGTCCATCCCATACATTTCAAGCTTTATGAAATGTTAATTCATACAGAACAATTCACAGCATCACAGAATGGTTTGGCTTGGAATGGACCACCTTGTTTCAACTCCCTGTTGTGGGCAGGGACAGAAAGGGATCTGGGGGTGCTGATTGACACCTGCCTAAACATGAGCCAGCGGTGTGCCCAGGTGGCCAAGAAGGCCAATGGCATCCTGGCCTGCATCAGGAATAGTGTGGCCAGCAGGAGCAGGGAGGTCATTCTCCCCCTGTACTCTGCACTGGTTAGGCCACACCTTGAGTACTGTGTCCAGTTCTGGGCCCCTCAATTTAAGAAGGACATTGAGGTGCTTGANCTGCTCCAAGGTCTCCCTGAAGCCGCCTCCAAACTGAGCAACCCCAGCTCTCTCAGTCTGTCCCCACAGAGGAGATGCTCAAACCATCTGATCATCTTCATCACCTCCTCTGGGAGCCACGTGGGTGAGAAGCAAGAAACCCCAGTGAGGGCAATGTGAGGGCTTGGAAATCACCCATGCTCCTGCAGGACCTCCCACCCCTGGGCACAGCCCCAGCTGTGGAGCTGCTGGGGATTAGTAAACAGCTTTCCCCGTGGTGGGTGTGACTGAGGAAAGCCATTTCCTAGCTGTCTCCACCATGATTTATGTGCTTCTTCCGTGGCTGTAGTAGGGCAGCCCAGAGACCTGTCTAGCCCAGATCCTGTCTCCAGCAGTGACCTGACGAAGTAGATAAGAACAGGACATGTTTGGAGAGATCTTTCTGTGCTGACACCTTCTCAACCCTCTGGCAACCTGCAGATTAGGGACTTTCTGAGCCAGGAGCTGCACCCATGTTCTTGTGGTTAAGAGGTTGTCCTGGATTATTTACATTTTGCTGGTCATGGTGGGAGGTGGATTAAGGGGATAAGTGGACCCCTTCTCTGAGACAGACCTCTCTGAACCGGTCAGAACAAGAGTCTCATCCTGCAGGTTACCTTTTCTTGTATGTTTTCAGCAGGATTTTGGTCTGCATGGGAAGGCAGGGACACACCTGCAGAAAAAAACCCCAACCTGCACTGAGTAAACACTGGGTGGCTCGATTGTGTGTACGTGCAGAGACACAGCAGAGCTTCTTCTAATCCTTCCCAGCCAGGTTCAGCTAGAGGTGAAACCAGGCAGGAGTGTTGCAGGGGCAGCAGGTCTCACTGGGCTGGTTGAAGTGGCAGGAGACATGTCCAGCCCACAGCACTGACTGCAGGAACTGGGGAGATCTGTTTGCAAAGCTCCAGCCCAGGTTTCCAGGTGGTGGCCTCAGCACCTTGTTTCAGCATGGTTGTGGGGGTGAGAAGCTCAACTGGAACGTGCTCTGGCTTCTCTGTGCTGCTCCCTCTGGGTTTGGAATTTGCTCTGAGTGCTTGGCTGGCTTCATTTCCATGTCCAGCAGGGAGGCAGTTCTTGGCCTCACCCATACTCCTCTCCCTCCTGAGTGACAGAGACCTCAAGAAGCATCAGAGCAATATTCAACTGGAATACCAAGGAGGGTCAAGGTCAGTTTGGTTGTGACTCTGAGCAACCTGCTGTAGTTGCAGATGTCTGCTGACTGCAAGGGGTTTGGACTACATGAGCTTTAAAGGTCCCTTCCCACCCAAACCTATCTGGGATTCTATGATTCTAGGCCATGGGGAGGGGAAAGGCAGTTTGGCTGCTCAGGAGCAGGAGAGGACAGAGAGCTGATATTCTTCCAGAGGATTCTTCAGGCTGTGTGGAAACACTGGGACAAAAGCTATGAGTGTGTTGCTTAGGAGGGAGATAAACATTCAAATTTTAGCAGGCTTGTCAAAGCACACAGAAGCAGGACCCTAGAGGCAGAAGGAGAACCTTCTCTAAGCTTTATCTCACTGACATGAGGAACCATCAGTGACTCATTCTGAGGTGCCTGGTCAAACTTTCACTGAAGTCACAGTGTCTCTGTCTGTTCTGTTGCTGCTGCTCTTCTGAAAACCCTTCCCACTGGCATTATTCTGGAGCCTGAAAGCCAGGCTGTGGCTCCATGCTTTATCTGGTGTTTCCTGCTTCCTGGAGCATTTCTACCACAGCTGCTGGGGCTGGGACTGTTACAAAATACATCTTAGAATCACAGAATGGTTTGGGTGGGAAGGGACCTTTCAAGGTCGTTTAGTCCAACCCCCTGCAGTCAGCAGGGACATCTGCAACTAGAGCAGGTTGCTCAGAGCCACAACCAACCTGACCTGCACCAGTGCCAGGGATGGGGCATCTTCCACTTCTCTGGGCAACTTGGGCCAGGCTCTCACCACCCTCAGTGTCAAACATTTCTCCCTTCTCTCTGGTCTGAATCTCCTCCTTTAAATTCAAACCATCCTCCTTTGTCCTGTCATAATTTGCCCTGCTCAGGAGTCCATCCCCAGCTTTCTGACTGATCCCTTGAAATCCTGAAAGTCTACAACAAGGTCTCTGTAGAGTCTTCTTTTCTCCAGACTGGACAACTCCAATTCTCCCCAGCCTGGAGCCATTCCATGTTAGGTTGTTTGGGGCTCTGAGCAACCTGCTCTAGTTGAAGATGTCCCTACAGATTGCAGGGGGGTTGGACTAAATGATCTTTAGAGGTCCTCCCAACCCAAATCATTCTGTGACGCTGCAGTTCTCTCAGCCTTCCTTCATAGCAAAGTTCTCTGATCATTTTTGTGGGCTCTCATAGACCTACTCCAAAAGGTCCCTCCAGCCTTGCAGCATCTGGAATCCAGCAGCAGAAAGATAAGTGGTGAATTTATTCAAAGACCTGGTTGAGGAAGGATGTGAAAGTGTGTGCCCAGCCCTTCCCCCCAACTAATTCCCAGCACAATGTCCAAAGGTGTCAGGGTGGTGTGGTGAAAGCTGATCTGTTGCTATGGTCTAGCTGTTGAACAAACACTCCTGCTGAAACAAAATGGGTAGGGCCAGGATCATTTGCATTCTGTTACCCATAGTGTTTTGAGATGATGGACAGGGCAGGCCTCAACTCTTCCACTTCTGGGCTGCTTTTTCCCACTCTTTCTCGCAGTGAAATTGTCTCTCTTCTCTTTTTGCAGGTTGCTCCAAAGTTTATACCAAGAGCTCCCACCTGAAGGCACATCAGAGGACTCACACAGGTAAGAGAAGCACACAGCAGGAAGCTCTGCCAACCTGCACTTCTCATGCTGTGCCTGTTAATGGTGCTGATCATCTAATTGAGTTAATTACCTTCATCTAGAGTGGTTATTTGAGTCAGGGTTTCAGCTATTGGTGTTCATGTTAACTGTAGTGGTTTGCAGTGACTGCAGTCTGCTGTGTGCACTTGCTTGCCTTCTGGAGGGATGGTCCAGGATTTAGAGGAACTCCTGGAGGCTCTTTAGTGGATGGATTGGAAGAAGGAAGTGCCCTCAAAGCCTGTCCCACTCGGAACTCTTCTTTGGAGCTCTCCCACACCCTTGGCAGGTCTGGTTCTGCTTAGCCTTCAGAAAGGCTGTGTGAAAGCACATGGGGCATGTAGGTGATCTCTGAGGAGACAAAGCTGTGTCTCCTATGTCAGACAGTGGGCAAGGAGAGGACAGAACCACTCAGGTCTCCTTGTGTACCATCCACACAGGCATCTGGTGCCCTGTACTTGTTCTGTTAGCAGCTACCAAGTAATCTCCTATGGGCTCTGACTACAAGGTGCAGAAGGGCTCCAAACCTGCAGAAGAGCTCTGAACAGATATGCAGAAGGGTTGTGCCCTCATTTCAGAGGGCAAAGGTGCCCATAAGCTGCCTTTGCTGATGTAATCAGGGTCAGTAGCACAGAGAAGCTCCCACCACAGCCAGCTTCTTCAGGGTAAACTGAGCTCAGTGGCACTTGTACATTCAAGCACAGCTCTTCTCATTAAGGTATTTATTATACCTGAAACTTTATCAGATCCTGAGGTAGTCCAGGAACCATCAGTGCTCTCATAAATCTCGTTTATAGAAGGGTTGATCTTTAGTGAAAGCAATTAAGCTGGCCCAGAGTTCACTTTTCTTTTTTATTAACAACGAACAAACCCCATCCTGGGACTGGGAATGGGTTCTTGCACTTGGCTCTGTTCCCTTTCCCTCTTATCAGCCCTTGGAACAAGCCAGTGAAGAATTTCTTTTTGTGTGTGAGGTACAATATTTTTTTGGCAGGGTCTGGGGTAGGAGCAAAGCCGGAGAACAACACGGAAAGGGTGGAAGAAAGAGACAGGAAGGACAACGTCCTGGTTCTGAGAGCTGGCTGATGATAAGCATTGGTCACAGCAGCAGCTTGTGTTCAGGGCTGCTGGCTTTAGAATGAAATCTCTCTTTTTAGAATGAAATATCTCTCTTCCCCTTCTGTTTGAGCACAGGTCTGAGCTCTGTGCCCAGGCACCACCCTTCCCAGTTGTGATGTAAAGATGTAGAACATCCTCCCCAGAGAGGTGGTTGAATCTCCAGTCCTGGAGTTGTTTAAACGAGGCAGAGATGTGATGCTGGGGAACATGGTTTAGTGCCCAGCTTGGTAGAGTTAGAGAATGCTTGGACTCAATGATCTTAAAGGTCTTTTCCAACCAAAATGCTTCTGTGATTCTATAATGTAACTAACATCACAGTTTAAAGATGTAGAACATGCAAATTGGAATGTAGGAGGTCCATTTGAATGGGAGAGGAAACTTCTTTGGTGTGAGGGTGCTGGAACCCTGGAGCAGGCTGCCCAGAGAGGTTGTGGAGTCTCCTTCTCTGGAGATCTTCCGAACTCATTGTGGCCACTGTGATCCTGGGCAAACTGCTGTGGGTGCCCCTTCTTGAGCAGGGACTTTGGACTGGGTGATCTCCAGAGATCATTTCCAATCCCCACCATGCTGGGATCCTATGTGATTCTATGTATCTAGGCAAATTTGGGACCAAATAAACCACACTTTTCCAGGTTTCCCTGCAGCTGGGTTGGAAATCAAAGTGTGTTGCTACCTCCTGCTTTACTGGCTGTAAGAGGTGAAGAAGGATGTGACCTGACTAGTTAGGAAAACTGGTGGTAGTGTTGTGTTTTGGGTGAAAAAGAAGGGGGTCCAATCCAGAGAGCCATTCACAGGCAGGTTTAGGGTGTCTACATCCAATTTTTGAAGCCTTGTGCTTTACTTTTGAGGCCACCAGAGCTGAGCCTCCTCTTCTAGAGATCTTCAAAACCAGCCTGGAGATACTCCTGTGTGACCTGCTCTAAGTTGTCCTGCTTTGCAGGGAGGTTTGGGCTCGATGATCTCTGGAGGTCCCTTCCAACCCATAATGTTTCGTGATGCTGTGATCCCATCTCTTGCCAGCCACGAGTGCTTGATGGCTCTTCAGCTCCACCACTTGCAGGGTTAATAACACCCCTTTTCTCCATTCCTCCCCTGATGGCAGGCAGGCTCAGAAGTCGATGATCTCCAAGATCTTTCCTTGTGGTTTGCTGGTTGCTATGGGCTGGGCTGTATTCATCTCCTGGAGACACCATTCATTTCCTGGGTGCCATTGTCAGATTAAATATCTAACCCAGTGGCTGCTCCCCCACCTCCCGGGGGCTGGGAATGCCACTTCGGGTCCTTTGTTCGAGCTTGCCCTGCCGTGCTGTCCTGGGAGATGGAGCCAGCTTGTGGGACAATGGAAAGCAGTTTGTTTCTACCCTGGAAATCAACCTGTTATTGTTTGAAGCTAAAAGGCCTGGGCAGGGTTGACCCAGCCAGGTGACCTGTGGCTGGCGCAGCGCAGATCCCACCTTTGGGATCTCAGGGTTTGTGTTAGCTGCCGAGACAGAGTCACCTGCTTGCAAAAGACCTTCAGAGCACTGAGTCCAGTCATAGCCTAACTTCTCCCTGTGCACAGCTGTTGCACCATGTCTCTAAGCTCCTCATCTAACTGTCTTTACCTCCAGGGGTGGGCACTGCACCACCTCCCTAGGCAGCCTGTTCCAGTATCCTTTAGGTGAACAAGTTGTTCCTCAGGTCCCACCTAAACCAACTTGAGGCTGTTCTCTTGTCCTATCACTTGTTCCTTGGGAGAAGACACCAACCCCGACCTGGCTCCAGCCTCCTTTCAGGGAGTTGTAGAGAGCCAGAAGGTCTCCCCTCAGCCTCCTTTTCTCCAGACTAAACAACTGTTTCCCTCAGCTGCTCCTCACCAGGCCTGTTCTCCAGACCCTTCACCAGCTTCAGTGCTTTTTGAGGGAGCCCTGGGGGATTTCTGAGGAGCAGGATGCAGCCTTAGCAAACTGATTCACAGTCACAGAATGGTAGGGGTTGGAAGTGACCTCTGGAGATCATCAAGTCCAACCTCCCTGCCAAGGCAGGTTCACCTAGGGCAGGTCACACAGGAACACATTCAGGTGGGTTTTGAATGTCTCTAGAGAAGGAGACTTCACCACCTCTCTGGGCAGCCTGCTCCAGGGCTTTGACACCCTCACAGCACAGTAGTTTCTTCTGCTGTTCAGATGGAACCTTCTGGGTTCCAGTTTGTCATGTTTATTTGTTCTAAGTCTTTAAACTGTGATGTTCTTTAACTCCATAGAATCACAGACTCTTTCTGGTCAGAAAATACCTTTTAAGGTCATAATTGAACTAAGAACATCATTAAATTCAAGAAGTTCCTCCTCACGTGTAGATGGAACTTCTTATGCCCAAGTTTGCCCCCGCTTGTCTCCTCCAGGTTGATGTCTCTGTGTTTTCAGATTCTATCCCAAGACACTGGTAGATCTTCCCATGTCCTCAGTGTTTTCTGTTTCCTGGCCAAACCCACCTTCTTGCTTAGCAGCCAGGCTGAGGAACATGTTGGAGCACCCCACACATGCCTCTGCACGCGTGTTTGCGTGTCTACGTGCGCTGATGCCACCGTGGTGCGCTCAGCAGTTGGCCCAGGAAAGGGTAAATATTTGAGGTCGGGAAAGTCAGCACATTCCCTGAACTCTGCCTGCTTGTTCAGGGCTGTTAAGAGCGAGGACTAATATTTGAGAGCACCACACCCATGTGAGGAGAAGGCTGTGGCCAGGCTTTTCAGCTCCACAACCCTCGGCACGCAGGGAGCTGGAAGCAAGCAAAAGCTTTTCCAGCCCAATTCCCAAGCTGGCTGACAAGTTGCACAATGGAATGGATTTCGGTTTGGGAATAGGTGTGGAAAGACAGGAGGAGGGGAGAGGGCAGAGGCCTTACGTCACTTTGAGTGCTCTGAGGGAAACACAATGTTTGTGTGTGGAAAGCTGCTGCAGGGCTGAGCACAGAGTGTTGGAGGGCAGCTTCAAAGATGTGAGGCAGAATATGATTCTATAAATTCAACATAGAATGGTTTGGGTTGGAAGGAACCTTAAAGATCATCTAGTTCCAACTGCCCTGCCATGGCAGGGACACCCTGCCCTAGACCAGCTTGCTCAAGACCTTGTCCAACCTGGCCTTGAATACCTTCAGGGAGGGGGAATCCCTCCAGGGTTGGTGGCTTCAAAGATGTGAGGCTCTGAGTATGGTATAAGGAGTGTTCAAAACTGGAGGAGTTGGACTTGATCTCCAGAGGTCACTCCAACTCCTACCTTTTGTGATTGTGTGTGTCTCTTGGAGGCACAAGTGAACCCTGGTACTGTAAAGCATCAGCATGGCCACAAGCCAGGGGTAGCCCTGAGTCCTTCAGGGCTTCCCAATGAAGATGGGCATCGAACTGCTAGAGCAGGTGCAGAGGAGGCCACAAAGATGATTAGATGGCTGGAGGACCTGCCCTGTGGGTACGGGCTGAGAGAGTTGGAGTTGTTCAGCCTGAAGAAGAGAAGGCTCTGGAGAGACCTTAGAGTAGCCTTCCAGTACTTGAAAGGGGTTACAGGATAGCTGAGGAGGGACTTTTTGTAAGGGCTTGTCGTTGTAGGATGAGGGGCAATGGACTGAACCTTGAGGAGGGGAGATTTGGAGTGGAGATTGGGAAGAAATTCTTTACAGTGGCACTGGAACAGGTCAGCCAGGGAGGTTGTGGATACCCCCTCCCTGGAAGTGTTCAAGGCCAGGTTAGAT
This sequence comes from Ramphastos sulfuratus, assembly GCA_013399055.1. Taxonomy (NCBI): domain Eukaryota; kingdom Metazoa; phylum Chordata; class Aves; order Piciformes; family Ramphastidae; genus Ramphastos; species Ramphastos sulfuratus. The sequence goes on from WBNM01007337.1 coordinate 8,209, forward strand.
GAGCCCTGGAGCAGCCTGGTCTAGCGAATGGTGTCCCTGCCCGTGGCGGGAGGGGTTGGAACTAGATAATCTGTAAGCTTCCTTCCAACCCGAACCAATCTGTGGGCGTCTCGTAGAGGATGAGGTGGGTGTTTGGGAGGCTGTGCTTTGCCATGCCCGTGACCTGTGGCTCTCCCTGGCAGGTGAGAAACCCTACAAGTGCACATGGGAAGGCTGTGACTGGCGCTTTGCCCGCTCCGACGAGCTGACCCGGCACTATCGGAAGCACACAGGAGCCAAACCCTTCAAGTGCCTCGCCTGCGGCCGCTGCTTCTCCCGCTCCGACCATCTGGCTCTCCACATGAAGAGGCACCAGAACTAGGAGCCACCTACCTTCACCATTCCTCCCAGAGCAGCTCAAACTTTTTTTTTTTTTTCTTCCCCTTTTTTTTTTTCCTTCCCAAGGAGGCATCTCCTTTTCTCCTGACACAGGAACAAACCCATGCTGTGATCAACTGGTGGGGCAAGACACACCCCCCCCCCTTTTGCAAGCCCTTTCCCCAGTTATTTTGGTTTTAAGAGAAATTTCATTAAAAACAACAGTTTTAATTACAGACTGATCTCATGATGAGGCTCCTGGCAGCACTGGGGGTGCTGGGCCTTGGATTCCAAAGGCTGTTCTTCCAGCAAACCTGCTATTTATTTGTCACTTGGGAGCAACTGTCCTTTGTGGCTCGAGCTCTTTGGGATTATTTCACCTCCCTTTTAGGGTGGTGCCTGAGGAGGGTTGTGATGGGTTGGTAGCTTGGCTCTGCGTGAGAGAGGTCTCACTTCAAACTGTCCACTGTGACTGCTCCAGGGCGTGCCCACCTCATCCCAGGGTAAGGCTATAGATATGCCACCTTGTGCCATGGTACGGCCATAGATGTGCCACCTCACCCCGTGGTGTGATCGTGGATGTTCCACCTTGCCCCGTGGTGCAACCATGGATGTGCCACCTCTGACGTGTGAGAACAGCCCTGGGCATGTGCTTCTGTTTGGGTTGACAATCCCAATCTCTATGGGGGCATAGAAGAAAAGACCTGTGACATACTCACCTGACAGTGCCTTCAAGCAAGGAACAGCACAAAAGCAGATGACAAAAGCCATCGTCTGTGTGCCGCAGAATCCATCTGTGGCGTCCTGGCAGCTGACTCATTCAGGGCTGTCACTACCTGCCCTGTTTGACCAGGTTTCTTGGTTATGTCCTTAGCATTTCTGCTTCCAAGACGAGTTTGACTTCAGGTGTCTCTGGGAGGACTGGCACGGATCTTGAAGCCACCCAGGGGACTGCAAAGCAAGCCACCAGTTTGCCAATGGAAACCAGACTGTCTTTTCCCAGTAGCAATACCCAGAACACAGTTTGCCTTTTTTTGGAAAGCCACCAGTCGGGCTCTGTTCATGCCTCGGACAGGAACACGAGGGATCAGTCATCACCAGTCTCACCCATCTTCTGCTCCTGCCACTTCACCATCTTCAGACAGAAAAGGGGAAACAAAAAGGCATCTTTGAAACCAAATGCTAATAAATCCTGCTGATCAGATCGTGATCACCTTACCTACCTCGCAGCTTCACCACCTTGGGCTTCCCTCCTCTGCCGTGGGGTGCCTCACATGGGGCACATCACCCATTCTTCAAAGCGTACTGGGGGTTAAACTGAGGTAGGACAGGAACCAGGCCAGTTTAAAGAGCAGCCAGGCAGGTGATCAATAAATCAGGGACAAATCATGGACCTGGTGTGTCCAGCAGTATATTGATTTCCTCCTGTCTTGTTCTTCCTACAGCAAATTGAAGCGTCTGCAACAGGGACTGGAAGAGCCACCCTGAACTGTGGCACCTTCAGGTGGTGGGAATTTCAAGGCCACCCCTCCCTGCTCTTACCCAGCTTACACCTTGGCTAAAGATGGGTCCTGCTTGTCTTGGATAAATTGAAACTGGTCAGGAGATACAGGAGGGGAATGATTTTGGGATTAAGTGTTCATGATGTAGGCTTTGGGATGGATGGTATGCCCAGGGCTGGTGGTGCAGTGCTACACTGAGCCTTTCATGTGGCTTTTTGACAAGAAGCCTCCTCCTTTCTTCATGCTACTGGAAGGGTGGGAATGGAGAGGTGAAATCAGGCTAACAAATAGTTGGAAACTGGTTTAGGTGACTTTCCCTGATGGTGCATGGGATGAGCTTCCCAGATCTCAGCACTAGGGCCTTTGCCTGCCTGGGAGGCTTGACATGATGGCTTGGAATGCCTGGCTCATAAATCAGCTTTTGCTGGCCACAGGCATGTCCCCCACGTCCTCTTCCCAACTCTTTCTTTGCTTGTTGTCACATGTCACTGGGGACAGGGAGGTGCTAGAGCAAATGGGTTTGTTTGCCATCAGCTTTGCTGTCTGTGGGCTCTGGCTCCACTTCAGGGCACAGAGCAGGACCTTGCCAATGCCACTGCCTTGACCTAGCCTCTTTTTTTCCCACCTCACTTTGGAGGCTGGGTTGAGCTATATGAGCTAGTAGGGCATGCAGTGCCTTCTACTTCCAAAAAAAAAGGAGCAGGAGAGGTGTGCAACCTGAAGCCTCCATGCAAGGGGCTTCTGCTCAGAGGTGGATCTGGAGAAGCCTCAGGGAAAATCTCTGATGGTGGAAAAACCCCTTGGAGAACAGTGGTGGAGCAGGAGCATGTGTCTGCCAGCACAGGCAGGTTGAGCTCATGCCAAAGGAATGTCAGGGTAGAATGGAAATGCCTCAGCCGGTCCCTGCCAGTGTCTCCAGGAAGCTCAGGCTGCCTTGGTAGGGTTAGTGGGGACCTGACGTGGCCATGTTGGGACCTGCTGTGCTCCACCCTACTCAGCTGGCACCTGTTCAGCTCCTCGAAAGGTGAGCCCTGACATGGTGAGCTTCTGACACCAGTCAAGGAGCTGACAGCACCCACAGTTGTAACAACAACCTCTGTGTGGGAAGACTTTTTTTTTTTTGGTCCATCTGTTGTGTTTGAACCTCCTAAATGTGTGAACCAAGGGCACGGGATCAACCCAACCACTGTGTGGGCTCTCAGGCTAGTTGTGAGGCCAGCCCTCACCCATGGTCCTCTCAAAGGGCTCTTATTGTCCCCTCCTCTTTATTTTGAAGAAGGAAACCTCCACTCCACCCCACATTTCTGTATTTTCTTCCCTTGTTGTGCTGATGGAGCCCAAAGCAAGCAGCACAAAGCCAAAACAAGCAGCAGGCAGCTTTGAAATCATATCCCTGATGCTCTTGGTGTGCAGACAAAAGGCATCTGCTCAGCCTCAGGTGGACTCTGTGTGTGTACAAATGTTTATTGTTTCTTCTTACTGTGATGGAGGAGGGGGGGAGCAGACAGCAGAGGAAGAAGCATCTGTAAAACCCACCCCAAAACAGTCCAAGGCAAAACCACAGCAAGTCTGTGCTTTGATTTCTCTGCTGTTGTGTGTGCAGAAGGGGACAACCTCCAGCCTTATGTTTCATTGCAGCTCTTGGTGAAAGCAGTGGGAGGTGGAGAGTGATGCTGATGATTCTCTTTCCCTGTTGATCAGATTGCCTCAGCTTAAACTTCATCACAATGAAGTTGGTTTACATCCTTCTAGACCCTAATGATGGTCTCCAGGCATTGCTCTGTTCTACTTCCCAAGTCCTCCTCCTCTCTTGGTTATTTTCACCATCACTTGGGAGACTGAGATCTGAGAGATCTCAGCGGGGTTTATTCAGCCTGGAGAAGAGAAGGCTCCGAGGAGACCTCAGCACCATGTTCTAGTGTCTAAAGAGTGAAAACAGGGGAAGATGTTTCACCATCACTTGGGGACTGTAGATCTGGGATATCTAAGCTGGGTTTGTTCACCACCACTTGAACAGTAAACTGGGCAATGAAATCTGAAAGATCTCAGCTGGTTTGGCTCAGCCTGGAGTAGAGAAGGCAGCTCAGGGGAGACCTTATCCTCATGTTCTAGTGCTTAAAGAGTGAAAGCTGGGGGAGATGAGGAGTGATGCAGATGGAGCAAAACCCCTCTTTGCTATGTGAGATGATGTGTGAACTCCAGCATCCTCTGGGACACTTTGGAGAAGGTTTGCAAGCCAGGGAAGTCTCTGCTGCACCTGTATCATAATGGGGGGGTGGGAAATAAATGGCTGTAAATAGGAGCAGTGTGTGACTTGGGGGGGCTCTGGGTGGATCGAAGGTGATAATTGATTGTTTACTGTCCAAGATGAACACAATGTGAAAATTGGGACCTGGAGAACTTGGGTGGAAGGTTTATTTTTCTGGTGATGCTTTTGTTTGTTACG
>WBNM01007338.1:0-94723 GCA_013399055.1 Ramphastos sulfuratus
TACTGTGATACTGTGATTTCAGACCATGCTTTCATCAATATTGTTTATACCATTTTAAGAGATGCCTTCTTCTAATTCTTTGAGCATAAATACAGCCTGAATCTGGTTCTGATTTAAAATGTGCCCATCAGCAGACCCAAAACATGAACAGAATTCATTACTATTCACAGCTTTAGACAAAAGCAAGCACTTTACAATAACCACTGAATTCATCTTGTTTGCAGTTTGCTGTCACCACATGCTTTATTTATAGTATACCTGAAATAAATACTGGAGGATCAGCCATCTTTTGGTGCCACTGACACTTCCCCTTTCACTAAAGAAAAGTTATTTAGCTCATGATTTTTCAGCACAAGACCGTCAGTTGTGACTGTGGAAGCAAATGGCAGCATCACTGAGAGATGTGCCCTGAGAGGGGAAGGTTGTGTCGGCACACACCATACACAGAAGGCCTGCACATTTGTTGTGGGGCACTTCAAATCCCTTCTTCCCCCACCTCTGTCTCTGAAGGTTTGAATGGGGAAAGAAGGCAGCATGAAAATTGCTTCCTACTTTCCCCACCCCTTGCAGACTTGAAGGGGGAACAGCAAAAGGTGCTCTTTCCACACATGTACTGACTCGTGAGAAAGCTTGCGCTGGAACTGGCTGGATTCTTCATGCCCAGTATATATATGGCAACCAACCATCATCTAGAAAAAGATTCTAAATAGTGAGGAAAAAAGTACACGGTTCCTGCTTTCGCACCAGTCCCCACTTCCGCACTGTTCTGTGCAGCTCCGCTCTAGTCCTGCTCTTGCACAGTTCATTCCACTCCCCCACAAGTCTGCAAGTTTGGTAAGTCCTTAGGTCCATTTGAGAGAGTGCTGCCAGCGGCACCTGGACCTGGCTTCTCTTGGACCACATGACATTCTGACTTCCTGCTCGCTACCCTGAGTTGGGGAACACTGCAGCAGTTCAGCTTTTTATCCTGTGACACTCCATGATCTTTGCCTCGTGGAAGCTGTGTCTACAGACACTTTGACAGGTTTTTATTCACATCAGACTTTGCCACGTGGATCCACAACACGGATATAGCTTGCAGTTTCAGAGGCTGTAGCAGAGAAATTCAGCAGGGACCATCACTAAATTCCTACTTCACCTCCATGAGTAAAATCTGCAGTTCCCTAGGTTCTTTGCTCAGTATGATTTATAAGTGGGGTAGAGCGGTCTTGTAGCTTAGCCTTTTCCATTTTCTGACTTTCCTAAATTACTAAACTTGCCCATAAGCCTCCTTGTGAAGATTTCCCAACTGCATTAGAATCTGTAAATAAACCTTAACTAGTTCTGTGTACAGTTTGAGCTTTTCAGGAAATAAAAATAATTCTATTTTTATAATTCCTGCCTTGGTCAATTAATCCCCAACCAAATCAACACTGCCTGCTCCTCTCCAGTAGCACAGGGTGGCACCAAGGCAGGAGTCTTAGTGTCACAGGAATTTTTGTGCCAGCAGAATGAGGTACACTCCTGTTACAGCACTTTCAAAACTAAGCCAATACACTTGGTGAATCCTTTTGAAGCAGTCTGATTAGATCCTTTGAGTTATGATCAAATGAATTTTGTGGATGCTCCCGTGAAATGTCGACAAAAAATACTGCACTCTTGTGCATTGTATTTAAGCAAGAAATCCATTTCTATGAAATAGAGTTTGCATGCATTTAATTTTTACCTGTGAACTGGATACTGAAAGACAGTAAGTTTATGGCTTAGTTTCTGTGGAACAGACAGCCAATGCAAGATGAACTTTGATTGGCCCAGAATTAAAAAATGCCCAGGGGCAGCTGTGTAGTTCAGGTAATCAATTAGAAACTGATACTGAAAAATTACTAAATTCCAGGAGGTCGCAAAACAATTAAAAGCAAAGCATTGTCTTTTTCCACCACAAGCCAGGTCATTATAGAGTATGATCATAGCCTTCCACAGCATTGTCTAGCAGTACTAGCACAAATTTCCCCTCCGTGTATCTACAGTAGCTAACAAACAAGCCGTATCTAAGTAAGTATCTAGTATTTCAGACTATCAGCTTTGTTTGGCTGAATGCTATCATGTCTCATGGAGTTCTACTGGATAATAGTGCACAGTGCCAAAAAAAAAAATTCTTCCCTTCTCCCCTTGCTGTTGCTCTCTTTCCTTCACCAGAAGAGAATTAACTTCCTAGATGTATTTTGCCTTCTAAATTGAAGGAAGCAGAGCTGGTCTGGAGGGTCCCACACCCTTCCACATCACTGGATCACAGGTCTCTTTCTCCAGGAATAGTTCACATACTCGAATACCTGTCTGCATCCTTTAACTTTCCAAAAGCAGCACAAAGAGACATGCCGCAGGCTCTAGAGAAGTATGCAAACAGACTCTGAAAGCTCACAGTCAGAAGATGCAGTGATTGCCCAGGGAGGTTGTGGCTGCTCCCTCCCTGAAGGTGTTCAAGGCCAGGTTGGACGAGGCCTTGAGTGACCTGTACTAGTGGGAGGTGTCCCTGCCTATGGCAGGGCATTGGAACTAAATGATCCTTGAGGTCCTTTCCAACCTTACCATTCTGTGATTCTATGATTCTCTCAAGCCAGTAACAAGATGAGTTCAGGCTGTCTGATCAAACCTCTGGCAGATATGGTGAGACCTCCATCCTAATTTAGTAGTTTTATGTGAAAACATAGCATGGATGAGGTGGTAAGAACAAATTTAACACAGATTTTACAGAAAGAAGCTGTCAAATAAACTTGACATCCACAAATTCCTGAACCCATAATGGGATATTTACGTGAATGAAACATAGAAAATTCCGCTGCACACGAAGTACTCACTGAAGAGCTATGTCAGTGTACTTCAAACAATTCAGACTGATAGCAAATTTGTGTTTGTATAGCCATGGAAATGCAGACTCATTGTTTAGGCAGGCAAGTACAGGCAGGCAATCAAACTTTTTCTTCTGCTGTGTTTGAGATCTTGCAATTTGATGTCCTGCACAGGTGCTGACACCAAGTGTAGCTTTTCTTGACAGCCAAATGAAAAATGGCCAGCTCCTCATTCTGAAAAGGAAACCTCATAGGAAACTGAAGTATGATAGTAAAAGTGAGTAGTAGCAAACATTGTCTGAACTGTCAAGCTATAAACAATGCTCATGAAACCTTCATGGCCAGGATCAATAAAAGGAAAGGACATCGCTTGTGGGGGCCAAGAGCCGTTAAAAAAGTAAAAAAGCTTTCTGTCTAGACCATTTATGCCTAGATTTCGTGTTCCACTGCTTCTTCTATGGCCATATAGACTAAATGAGCAAGTTCACTTCTACTACCAGTGCTGCAGCAGCAAAATCAAGCTACAGATTGCTTGGAAAGGCATTCCATGTCCTTGAGACATATTCTGTAGAACCACAGGACTACTTCACATAAACGTCCAAGATCATAAAAATTTAGGGCTTAAGTTTTTCCATCATAACAGTCAATTTCCTAATGCACATATATGTCTTTCCTATTTGGAAGGATTTTCAGTGTTTCTAAACTTCTATGCAAATTAGGTAAGTGACATTAGATAATGATCTTTATGGAAACTAGCTTTGTTTTTCCACAGTGGTAGAGCACTCCAGTTTCATTGCTGCAAGTCATGTTTTAAAAAGGCAAAATGATCTCTTAGGAAAACGACTGCTGATAACCAAGTCCCAGGAAATTTTGCCTTTCTCTTCTTTTGTTCTTATTAGGTAGAAAATTAGTATCACTAGTGACTGCTCCCATATTTTTTCATGTTAACTATTCCTCTTCTCACCAATACAATCTTCGTAAAATTGTTTTTGTTGAAAAAAATACATTTCATTGTAAATTTTGAGCAGGTGACTAAGTTGGCACAACCTTTTTGTACCAAGGTAAATTAACCCATTTGTGTCTAAGGAAAACACTTCTTCAAGGTGAGATTACAGAATCGGGGAGGGTGGAGTGTTAGAGATTGGAAGTGACCTCAAAAGATCTTCTAGTCCAACACCCCTGCCAGAGCAGGACTCCTAGGGCAGGTCGCACAGGAACGCATCAAGGTGGCTTTTGAATGTGAAGTGAAGGAGACCCCACAACCTTTCTGGACAGCCTGTTCCAGGGCTATGTCACCCTCACAGTGAAAATGTTTTTCCTTATGTTCACATGAAATCTCCCACACTCCAGCTTGCACCCATTGCCCCTTGTCCTATCATTGGACATCACTGAGAAGAGCCTGGCTCCATTCTTCTGACACTCACCCTTCAAATATTTATAAACATCAATGAGGTCACTCCTCAGTCTCCTCTTCTCCAAGCTAGAGGGACTCAGCTCTCTCAACCTTTCCTCATAAGGGAGATGTTTCACTCCCTTCAGCATCTTGGTGGACTCTTTGAAACAGTTCCTTGTCCTTGAACTGGTGGGCCTAGAACTTGACACAATGTTCCAGATACGGCCTCCCTAGGTGCTTTTGGCAGGGGGGTTAGACTGAATGACCTCTGGAGGTCCCTTTCAACCTCTAACATTCTGCGATTCACCAGGGCAGAGTTGAGGGGAAGGAGAACCTCTCTGGATCTACTAGCCACACCCCTTCTAATACACCCCAGGATACCATTGGCCTTCTTGGCCACAACGGCACATTGCTGGCTCATAGTCATCCTGTTGTCCACCAGAACTCCCATGTCCTTTTCCCCTAGGCTGCTCGCCAACAGATCAGCACCCAAGTTGTAGTGGTCCATGGGGGTGTTCTTTCCCAGATGCAAGACTTGCACTTGTATTTCATTAATTTCTCCCTGCCCAGCTTTCCAGCCTGTCCAGATCTTGCTGAATGGCAGAACAGCCATGGTAGAACAAGTATGAGCCACTCCTCCCAGTTTTGTGNAAGGTGGCTTTTGAATGTGAAGTGAAGGAGACCCCACAACCTTTCTGGACAGCCTGTTCCAGGGCTATGTCACCCTCACAGTGAAAATGTTTTTCCTTATGTTCACATGAAATCTCCCACACTCCAGCTTGCACCCATTGCCCCTTGTCCTATCATTGGACATCACTGAGAAGAGCCTGGCTCCATTCTTCTGACACTCACCCTTCAAATATTTATAAACATCAATGAGGTCACTCCTCAGTCTCCTCTTCTCCAAGCTAGAGGGACTCAGCTCTCTCAACCTTTCCTCATAAGGGAGATGTTTCACTCCCTTCAGCATCTTGGTGGACTCTTTGAAACAGTTCCTTGTCCTTGAACTGGTGGGCCTAGAACTTGACACAATGTTCCAGATACGGCCTCCCTAGGTGCTTTTGGCAGGGGGGTTAGACTGAATGACCTCTGGAGGTCCCTTTCAACCTCTAACATTCTGCGATTCACCAGGGCAGAGTTGAGGGGAAGGAGAACCTCTCTGGATCTACTAGCCACACCCCTTCTAATACACCCCAGGATACCATTGGCCTTCTTGGCCACAACGGCACATTGCTGGCTCATAGTCATCCTGTTGTCCACCAGAACTCCCATGTCCTTTTCCCCTAGGCTGCTCGCCAACAGATCAGCACCCAAGTTGTAGTGGTCCATGGGGGTGTTCTTTCCCAGATGCAAGACTTGCACTTGTATTTCATTAATTTCTCCCTGCCCAGCTTTCCAGCCTGTCCAGATCTTGCTGAATGGCAGAACAGCCATGGTAGAACAAGTATGAGCCACTCCTCCCAGTTTTGTGTCATCATCAAACTTGCTGACAGTGCACTCTGTTCCCTCATCCAGATCATCGATGAATGTATTTAACAGTACTGGTCCCAAGACCAACCTGAACATTGTGGAGATGCCTTTTGTTGAAGACATCAGTATAGAGGTTCTTTAATAGAGGTCTATGCATAAGCCAGCTGGCAGAGATCACATACTGATAGGGCTTAGCTTGATAATTATTGAATCATGCAACATGAAAGCCAGCTTAATGCCTCTGAGCACAAATTTTTCAATAGCTCCATATCATCTAATACACAACACTATTAAAAACATAAAAAAAAAAAGTAACTTTTCAATCTTTCTCCACATAATTCTAGTGAGACTGAAATGGATCAGCAGTGCAAAATAATAGCTCACATCTTCAGTATGGCAGTTGCTTTTTTGAAGAGATTTTATGAACTGTGTCAGTTTAAAGCAAAAATATCATCTGTGAAAGCTGCCACTTGCCAGCAAAGAAATAATCTGAACTATTTCTACTTAGCAGTATCTCCTATCGCTTTACGCCTTTTTTCTTCTAAGTGGATCTTAACTCATCCACATCTATTATCTACACAAGCCTGTAGAAGACTTCTTTACTGCCTACTTTGGTTGTTCATTATTCACATAAGTTGATGATCTGAATCACATACTATTGTCTTGCAATCAAGAGACAAAAGCAAAAAAAAATAGAGCAAGAAAGGAATAAATAATGACATTTTCACTAGAACTAGGTGAAGAAAGAATAATGTATATAACAATAAACAAAGCTTTAGCAATCTGAAAATGCATAAAGAAAAGGTAGCAATTGCTTCAGTCTTTAAACAATAAATGTTTTCGATACTGTAACACACTTTTTAAAAAAATGATGTGACCACTAGACTATTTGGTGTTGTAATTTAGAGGTCAGCAAATATAAAAGCACAATTCCTCACATGAAATGTCCCTGTCAGCACTTGGTCAAAATTACTGGTTTAAGTGACTTGCATCTGTGATATGTATTAGCATAATCTGTTTTGTTAGCCACAGATATGAAAGCTCTTCCTCTTTGTGGAAGGAGAGCTGTTTGTTGTTTCAAATGCCAGACCATAGTCTGAACCACTTTTCAGGTCCAACGCTCAGGAAAATGAACTTCAAATATGTAGCAACCGAAAGCACAAGAAATATTTTCTCACAATGTAAAAACACAAGGATTCAATAGAAGAGCAAATGCAAGTTCTAAAATAAATTAGCACAAAGCCTTTTCCTTAACTTTCCAATACAAAATAACACAGGACTATGTAAATCTTTTTAAAAAAGGTATCATGTCTTATGTCATGTATATGTATGCATATAATATCATGTATTATGTCACTAGCATTCACTAGAATAGATCAAAAAGAAGGTGAGTGGGTTCTACGTATAATAAGATAGTGCCCTATCTTCTCTCAACAATTTTGGAAGACCACTGTCTTTCAGCTTCTGCCATAAAGGCCATTTCATCACATTTAGGATTAGGCTCCTGGTTTCTCCTCAGTTTTGGCTAAAAATCCTGCCTAAGCACAGTAGAGGTATACATACCCATCATATGAGGTAGAAAAAATTATTCTATTCATCTTTCTACCTCCCTGGCATTGACTGAAAGAGACAGGCCACACAACAGCCTTTGAGAAAAATCTCCAATTTTTTTTTTTTTTTTGGTGAGAAAATGTGAAACATTTTAAAATCTGGAGACATGCAGTTTAAACTCTTTTCCAGAAAATACTTTACTCAGTATTCTCACAGCATGGCCAGCAGATTGAGAGGCGATTCTTCATTCTGCTCTGGTAAGACCACAGTGCATCAAGATCCGGTGCCCTCAAAAACTAGAATGACACGGACCTGATAGATAGGGTCCAGAGGAAGGCACTTAAAAATGACTGGTGACTATGATGACAGCCTGAAGCAGCCTGGAAAAGATAAGCCTCCACTGAGACCTAATAGAGGTCACTCGGTACCTGAAGGGGGCCTACAAGAAGGCTGGAGAGGGACTGTTTCCTGTAGTGATAGGATGAAGGGTAATGATGTGAAATTAGGGAAGAGTACATTTAGATTGGATGTTAGGATGAAGCTCTTTATCATGAGAGTGGTAGAACGCTGGAACAAGTTGCCTAGGGAGGTAGTTTAGGCCTCATACTTAGAGAGGTTAGGCTTGAAAAGGGCTCTGGGCAACCTGATGTAATAGAGGATGCCCCTGATGACTGCAGTGGGATTGGACTAGATGACCTTTGGAGGTCCCTTCCAACGCAACCCATTCTATGATTCTATGCTGCAATTTCATTAATGTCTTTCTACTTTGTGTACTTATTGTACACATTTTCTGGAATATCCACATAGAGACTTGAGAGGTACAAATCCATGTGGGCAATGCAGCCATACATTCTGCTTTAGAGTACCCTGCCTCAGCTAAAGATCTTTTTCCTTTAGGTGTTAGTCTGTTCCTGGTACTGCTTAGCTCTACTGCACATCCATGTATGACATTTTCTGATGTTCTCAGAAATCATACTTAAACATGACAAGCTAGTTTTCTACACCAGTCTTTGCACACCTATGTAAATCTTCTCTTCTCCACAATGTGGTAAAAATCATCAGTTACTTTGCCTTATATAATTATGGAACTTTAAATACTAATGCAACTATGACAGAAAATCCCTCTGCGAGGTTATCTGACTTAAGTTTCCTTGGAAGCAGCGTTAAATACGAGAAGCTGAGAGACCTGTTATGAGATTCTGCTTTCTCAATGGCAAATTATATCACATCTCCATATTCTATTGACTTCCTTTCCTGCACAGTGGCTGCTCTTACTTTGTCTGATGCCAAGAGGACACTTTCAAGCCTACAGGTACCAGATCATTAACACAAATTCTCAGACTGCTGTGGTTATTCACCCTGCAAAGCACAGGTTCCTCCCATGCATCAATTATCACTTGATACGATTATTATTTCTAGAATAGTCACCCATGAAACAAAGTTGTCCATGAAATAAGCAAACAAACAAACAAAAATATTACTGTTGTATTTATAGATGCTTGAATGGATATGGAATTACACCTGTGTTCAATAGACTTAATTCAACTCAGATACACTCAAGGTATCAATCATACTGAATTGTGTAAGAACCCATGCTGATTTCTACAAGACTCAAAGCAGATTTTGGCTTTTCATCCCATATCTGTGCCATGAACATTAAAAAAAAAATTAAAAATCTAACAGACAGAGATAAAGCGTTTGTATTCCATAGTCACAAGCCTCATAGGATGCCCTTGGGAATGTAAATACTTTAACTTGTATCAACGTACTTTTGAAGAGTAAGGCTCAAGTTGTGGCTGGCTGATTTGATCTTGTTCTGGGCCTCTAAGTGGGTCATGCTGTCAGTATTGACTCCATCAATGGCTACCACAAGGTCCCCCTGGTTCATCTGTGACTGTGACGCCTTGCTGCCAGGGGTGATCTGTGTGGGAAAAGAAAAGAAAGTCACATCAGGAGAAGTCACTCTGTACACAAAGCCTTTACAGAGAACTTCCCCAGAATTGTAATGAGGAATAGATACAGCCATAAATATAGTAATAGATACAACACTAGTTGTATCTATTACTGTATGGGTGGAACACCAACATTTATGGAAATTAAACTCAAAGTTAACTCACATTTCTGCAAAGCTCCAGGACAACATCTATTTGTCATTACTTCCATTTTGAGAAGTTGAGCCCAACGTAGTGGTCCCCTTACCAGATATTATCTCCTTCTCAAGGGGATAATTATCAGTATTTATATTGGAGTAGCATATAAAGACATTACTCAGAAGTAGAAAACTAATGAGTCACTAGTTACTGCATGATTTTATTCTATTTTTCCTCCTAACAGCCATTTATCTCAAATTAATTCATTATATTGAGCAGACAGAAAAAGAATGCATGAGGGGCCTTAGCCATGCTTTGCTTCTTTTATAGCAAGCTTTATGGGAAATCATTCTGTTTAACCTTATTCACATCCAACTATAGTTCCATTGCCAAGACAGATGTCTTCATACCACGATGACCTCGCCAAACTGTTGGACCTGACACTCCAAAGACAGACCAGCACTTTCAGAAACAAGCCACAATGTTTAAACTACAAACTCAACTAATGAGACATCAGTTCTGAAATTCCAATCATATACTACAGCATTGTATTTTGTTAGGTCCAGATGCCTTGTGAACTGCGTCTTCTCCAAATGGACAGTATCCTGACCTCATCTTTATGCAGCCCTCTCAGCTTGCATCTGGATGACATTGATACAGTAGAGCTACTTATGAAACTTGATTCCTTTAGGGAACTCCCAACTAAAGAAGAGCCTTCACATACCATCAGCCGGGCAAATTTCAGTGAGTATGTCAGAGCTGTCCTCTGCTTTCAGCACTCAGTACTCAAAGGGTATGGACATAAACTATAGGTCTGCTCTTATTTTTAGGTACTCACTTCCTTACATTCCTTACTTGTAAGAAAACCCAATAATAATCTAAAAATACTACAACAAAGGCTGCAGTCAAACATTCTGCTCCTTCAGCACAGCAATCATAAAAGGAAGATGTGTCTGATGATGAGCCAAATTTACCTTGTGAAATCAGCCAGGCTTAAACTGTGAATTTAAATTTCTAAGGAAAACCGAAACCCAACACAAATCCAAACATGCTTCCTCATCAACTGTGAGGTGAAATTCTTTAACCTTCCCTAATATGATCTCAAAACACAAAAATGTGTACACACTCAAAACAAAAGTCCTTCCAAAACAATTCCCTAGACTGCTTTCTTGGGCAAAGACAAAGAAGAAAAAAGGAAAAAGAGTTATTTCTTAACATCCCTTTAAAGGTGCTCAGTACTGAGGTTGGCAGTCTAATCAACAGTATAGGTTGACAACAGGAACTGTCAACTTATTTGAACACAAGCTCTAGTATCAAAGTGCTAGAACACAGCACCCAGAGTATTTGGACACTGTACTTAAAGACAGAGATTACTTTGGACTTAAGGCCTGTAAGTAACATCCCAGAACTGGTCTGACTCAAAGAGACAGCTTTCTATACATTTCACTAGAGACAAAAGCAGTAAGAGTGCTGTTTTCTGAGAGAAAGACAGCCACATACACAACATTCTCATGTGACTGATAATGGCAGTGCCATTTCATGATATATTTTTCTGGTATCAAGGAATCAAGAGGTTGGGAATATTTTGTGGTAGTTTCAACAGTTAAGATTTATTCTGCAGTTCATTGTATATAATGTATAATGAGATTTGTTGCAACAAGAGATTCATATTGGAAGCATGTTTTTTCTAACCTATGGCCTATAAACAATATAGTTTATTTGCATAACCACATGTAGGTGTACAGTTATCGAAAGAGTCTTTCTTGCTAGTTTCCCAAATAAGAAACAGAATCTTCACTAAGAGGTCATGAAAAGGTAAAACGTGAACAAAAGCCAGACTCAGATAAATCAGTCAGCAAGACTTGAATCCAAGTAGGACACTGGTCTTTCTCAGTTTATCCTTTCTCAATTTATCCTATTTTCTCTATTAACATAAACTGCTTGTCAATCAGACACAAAGGCTTGAGCCCTCTTAATAAAGATTTTTTTAAACAAATAATCTTCACACATCACTTTTCCACACCACCACTTTTTACCTCCTCACGAAACATGCAAGTTTTTGCCACAAAACATTAACTGTGTGATGCTGATACTTCCATACTCCAGACAGCTTGTCCCAAATGCTGGGAACTCCTCCATTTGCTCAGTAAGACTAAAGACTGGTATTTGAACATCAACTCAGTTACTGAAAGTCAAATGTCTGCCCTAATTTGGCAATTCTTACTTAATACATACATCTCTCCTTCAACTCCTTAGTGATACTTCAGACAAAATAAGCTCAGAGAAGCAGCACTTCCACAGAAAGAATAAAGGCATCTAGATCTAGGGTTAGTTTAACACAGCTGCAACATACTGACTTTCCTCTCAGTTTCTTTGCTGCTTTTTGCAGTCCCAAATTTAAATGTTATATCTTAAAGATATAGTAGGTAATTATAGCTGGCTTAGAGTTAGATTCAAATTAAGAGGGATGGTTATAACAAATGACCTGATTTCACCTACTCTAGTGAGGTATTTCCTGTCTAACACTTTTAGAAGACACTACCTAAATGAAAAACATATTAACCAGAAGAATCTATCAGATAAAAAGTCCTTGGTAACTTGAAATTTTGATTTGTATGGATTTCTAACTATGGCCATTTCAACACCCTTTCTGTGGCAAAATGCTACAAGACAACCGTGACATGAAAGACAGGGTAACAGTCTCAGCCATGGCCTACCAGCCTGCCTTGCTTTATTTACAAAGGGAACGCAAGAGATCTGCAGTCCTCTCTTCAGCTAAGTATAATGGTAACAAATTCTGGGATGGATTCCTCCAAACAGTTCTACCCTTTCTACTTTCCATTTCAGGAGCCATCACTCCACTGATGTCACTTTACCTCTAAAAATCTTGTTTATCTTAGCTTCATAAGCAGTAAGACTCACAGGTATAACAGAAAGATCAAGTTTATTGTATCTGTAATTCAAACCCACAGTATCAGGAAAGAATGACTTCTTTCTCCAGTCTTCCTACTGGCTAAAAGCACACTATGTATCATACTTGGTTCTGTATGAGTTTTACATAGAAGATATTATTAAAGTTTGGAGGACAATATATATAAAATACTCAAAGTACAAAATTATACATATGTTAATCAGAAGCTAACAGGCTTCTCTGTGAGACTTAAGTGAACCTGAAGTGTGCATTTACAAGAGACACTGAAAACAGGTAGTGATTACTGGGGATAAAATAGCAGCATACAAATGGCAATACAGGGCAGCAAGATCTGAAGTGTCAAGGCACGTTCAAGACTGTCTTGTTCCCATTTTTAAAGATCCAGCAGAAAGGAATGGAATGCAAAGTGTTTAGTTGTTGGTATTTTCTTTTGAGACTTCACCTCTGAACTAAAAAAAAAAAAAAAATATAATCAAAACCAGAGAATATCTCACTAGGTCTTTGTGAAATCTTTAGGTATTATTTTCTATTTAAAAGGTTTTAAAAATACTTCTTACGTGAAGGGTGTATGCTAATTAACCACTGGAATTACAATGCAAATCCAGAGCTGTCTATACAAGAAGTTTGGTAAGTTGAGTTTGGTCTCCTTAATAGAAGAGAGGCTGAGATAAGTGAAAGAAGAAGAGAAATGCAATACTGCCTGGGAAAAATGCATATCTTTCAATTTGACCACCTAATTTTTTTTTTTTCTTCGAACTTCTCTAAGAAAGGTCTAGAAAGAACTGTTTCCAAAAGCCCTTGTAAGTCTTAACTTGCTCTGGATTGCAACGTAGCTTTCAGATGCTAGGTACTGCAAATTACTTTATTTAAGGCTACAGAGAGATGTTCAGCAGAGACTGAAGGTATAGCTATTCCAGTAAACTGATTTAATGAAATCCAGGCCAAGGTACCACTGATTTAATAGTTTTCTTTAGTGCTGCAAGCTGAAACACAGACTTCTTCCTGAAAAGTAAAGTATCTTTCACCTCTCAGAAATAGAGAGGAACGCTTGCTGTTCAGAGATGTGACTTTTCAGCCCTCACAAATTTCCTACAAGACAGATATCTGACTTCCAATATCCCCAGATGAAAGCAAGTGGGCAGGCTGAAGTATCATACTGCTTTCGATGCACCACAGAGAATTCTTACAGCACTCTGCTGTGTGTGAGCAGATCTATATACTGAGTGAATATATAGTACAGCAGTAACAGCTGTGCCCTGAAAAAAATAGGTCTACACTAGGTTCAGAATAAATACTATTTAACAGGAGCTCTGGGAGACAGTGTACAAAATGCAGCTGTTGCACTACCTTGAGAACAGTACGTTAACATTCAAGTCCCCTTAGCTATGCTCCAAAGGGGATGAGATAGGGACCAGGCAGCACTGCAGTGGCTAAGTGTTAAAAGACTACTGAGAATGCTTGTATAAACAGATGAATGGACACAGCTTTTCTACCCCAAGGAACTTCTGATCTACAAGTAAGAAAAAAAACAACAAAACATAAGGAGGTCTATACAACCGAGGTGGTGTTAATATGGTAGCTTACAGCCTTCGCCAGAGTCTCTTCTTTCTCCAGGACTTGAGCTATGCCTCAACACTTTCCTGACCCCAACTCAAAATCAACAAGTTATATTTTCCACTTCTCATTCACTAGCACTAGAAATATGCTAAAGCGCAGGGAATGAATACCTTCTCCTCTTCAGGACTCCTGGAAAGGAAGAAAATATTAAAATAAAACATTCCATACAAACAGAGGCAGGACGTAAGATATCAGTTAGCAAAGACTATAATACATTCTTACAAGAAAAAGAATCACTAGAAAAGATAATAGGTTTCCTTTATGGAGAAAACAGCATTTAATCCCCTCCTGTTACAATTTCGCAAGTGAGTTTTTATATACACATTTCCAGCAAGTGTTCACAGGCTTTCTAAGCAGAGGCTCATGCTGCCTGGGAGCAGGAGCAAAACTTCCTCATTTTACACATGGGAACACAACCTACCGAAAGGAGGACAGACATGCTTTGAAATCCCACCACAGAACAGTTACCCTGAACTGGTGAATGCTGACATAAATTCAAGTAGTTATCTCTGGGCTGGAGACATCAGCTCTTCTCTCATTGTGAGTAAGTTAATAAAGGAAATACATAAATAATTGTTTGCTAAATGAGTCACTTTCCACCCTGTCCCCACTATAAACGTGTACCAGCACCAAACAAAAACCATAGATTTTCTTAGAAAACAATTCTGAATTAGAAAAAAACAGAAGGAAGGAAAAAAACCCCAAACAAACCCAAAAACCCACTGGGGTAAGTAATCAGGCAGAAATTCACCATTTTATGTGATGCATTGCTGGAAGGCATAAAACAGGAACAAAGAAACAAACAGCATAGATAACCTACATTATACAGCAAACATCCCACTGTCTTTGATGGCTTTTACATCTTTTAGGATCAGATGGGAGAGCTGAGCAAGACCAGTTAAATACAAAGACAGAGGACTGAAGGAAACTGGAAATGGAAGCCCTTGCATATATCACTAACCAAGCCTAAAGAAAATTCAATTTTTTTGCAGCCATCACTGTCCTGAAAAATATGTTTTATTGGTTTCAATTTAATATCAATCTTAATTTTTTTTTTCAGTGAGACAACAAAACTTGCCTTAAATGAACACTCACAGCATCTGCAAAATATGCCACTGATATCTTGAAGAGCTTCTACTTATATTAAACAAACCGAGCTGGAAATCTGCAGAGACAATCTGAAGTGGCCTCTCAAGGCTATGTTTGATGTGTAGCTAGGAAGGGAGATTACAATACATGTGAGAACACTCAAAATAGCTTTAATCTACCTTTCTAAGGTACCAGGAGCCACAGCAGCACTGGGATTTTGCGGGACAGCCAGTCAAGCACTTAGAGCTCAGGACAACCTGTACTGAAATCTGTACCACAAGTGCAGAAAGGCTATTGATACTTAACCTATTCAACTCACCTCAGTGGCAGGTATGCCAGGCCATTCTAGAGTGATACCACCTCACCTAATGCCGTATTTTTTTCTTCTACTTAATGCCTTTTTAGGGCTGCTGCTCTTCAAGAAAGCAGACAGACAGCCATCCCTTCCTATCAAGATAAATAGACTCAGGTGATAAAAATAAGCCAAACGTAAAAGATTTTCAGCTGTGAAATGAAAGGAAGCACACAGGAAATGCTTAGGGGATTGTCCTAGGAAAGGCTTTGTGAAATGTTTTTGAGAATAAGTGAGAATAATGCTCTCCCTGGTTGCAAGGAAAATCATTCTGTTTCCTGCCTCAACTCCACATTATCTGATTGAAAAATGTTTAATTCTTCATTAAAAAATAAGGAAAGGAACTACTTTGGAGTTTGCAGCTTAGCCTGTTAGGACAATAATTTGTCCATGTAAAAACCACACAGATCATAGTAAAAATGTGAATGTAATTTTCTATTAGGATGTGTTGGCATAGCTAAAAGACTATGCAGCTCTCTAAATCCTGTGTCATATGACTCATAGTAATCTCTCTTCTACCAATTTTCATCTAAAAATGGCTGTTAGATCTATCCAGTCTATTCTCAGCATCACATATTGTACCAAATAGTGTGAGCTATGTATCTTGCAGAGATTAAATCAAAGAAGAGAGGTGAGTCATACAATAATAATAGATTGTTTAGTTACGACAACAGTTTTTAAGAAACAAGTAAGTTTTTCTTTGGTATTAAAGAGTCTAATAATCTTAATGCAAATTAAAACTGAGAATATAACTGAAGTACTAATCCTTAGTATTCAGCTTATTTCTTCCTACAAGCATTAGCAATAAATGGAGGGATTTATGTCTTATGCTATTGGCCACTACACTAAGATTTTAATGTTGGTTTTTTTCCAAGTTCATTCTGCTTAATGCATTTCATTCTACAGGCTAAGACCACAATGCTTCAGAACTTAGATGGGCTTTTAATTGGTTCAACATAAATAAAGCCTCACTAAAAAGGCATTTGAGACAATACTGAGAGTTTTAGTTTGGCAGTTAGTGGCCTGCAGCAACTTCTGAAATTAAACAACTTAAGTTAGCTTTGACTTTCAGTAAGTCCTGAGGTTCCGTCACAGACCTGATTGATGTATAAGTGACTTTTCAGATCCTGTGTGTTTGTTAATTAGGGTGCTTGTTACAGTGATGCAGGCTTACATTTCTCTGTTCTTTAAATGTGCATTTGTTTATAAAGTTCTTTTTGTTTCTGGCCACCAGAATACCAGGGGAGCAATTCTTCCTCTGATTACTAAAACATGAGTTTGACACAGCAAATAGCAGTCCTGTCTTCAAAGCATAAGTACATTGTATTCAACTGTGTGTTTTCCCTACAGGGGCCACACACAGAAAGGCATTTGCATGAAAGAAGAACTATAGCACATGTCCACAGTGACAGAGATGTTGAATCAGAACTAAATTTGCAGGAAATACACTCAGGATCATGCTTTTACTTTTGCATCTGAAGTTTTAAGAAGCCATATTGCCCAGTGCAGATCTGTTTCAATAGGATGGCCCAGCATTAACTATCCATCATACAGCATCAATTACTCATTAAAAACTCTCTCTGTCCACAAGAATAACTGTTTTGTGCCTGTAGCATTCATCCAACTCTGTGACAGAATAAACAAAAGCACAGGTTTCAAACTTCTTAGAGCAAAGAATTCCTTTAAAGATCCAACTGAATAAAAAAGAACAGAATCAAAGTTTCCCTGAGAAAGTTAAATTCAAATTTCTTCTGCAATATGCTCTATTATGTTTAGTGTATAACACATCCTGCCAGGTATCCCAGCAGGATCCTTGGAAGCTTAAAGATGTATGAAGTAAAAAACGATCTTGACACATTTAACAGGTATGTTGACTGCTGGATATTTCAGGAGGCAATGGAAGTTGTAGATACTGAAAATGTTTCTTTTACCTCTTAAAATGTAATAGACAAAGGTTTGTTTTCCAAGCTTTGCAATTAAACACAGAGGAGCCACTTCCCTTGTGAAGCCATAGCAATGACATCTGTTTAACAGGAAATAATTTGAACATATTGATATAGGCTCAAATCTAAAAGGGAAGGTTGTCATATGTTGAAAGTTGCATTGTGAAGATTGAAGACGAAATAAAAATGAAAAGCAGCAAATCTGAACTTTTAAAAAAGGAGGCATCTTGTTGTACTGCTTCTTTACCTTGATTGAGAAGGGGTGTGACTATTGCTGAGGACAAAGGTCAAACTCTATACTGTGGTGATTTCAATGCTGGGTTTGGGTGTTTTAACCCATTAAAGTGGGGGGTACAGCGATCTTCAAAAATTTCACACAAAGATTGCAGAGGACAGTAACAAATTTGATAAAGTACAAGCTAGGGACAGATATGGTTTTCTTAAGGTAAAAGCATCCTTCTAAGTGAATTTTACATCCATCAGCTTTAAAATCCTTTATTGTATCAATGCAGCTGAGAACCTTCCCACTCACCTCACAGTGGCTTCAGGGCATGTAGCAGTATTGAGCTGAGAAGCTTTTCAAACTGTGGAGTTTTATCAATGTATTAGAGTATAAGTTTGCAATAACATTTTTTCTATGTGACTAGAATGGCTTCCTATTCTAATATACTGGTAGTGGTTGCAGCTAAAGATTATTTCAGATTCAAAATAATAATTTTTAAAATATCATTTATTGAGAAAGATACTGTGATTTTTGTTTAACTATTAATGCAACATAGGTAGATTGGTGTTCATACCAGTTTATTACTTCTCTGCACTACGAAACATCAGGCGTGTAGTGAAACAGGAAGCCAGGCAAACCCTGACTGAGGAGCTTCTACATTAATCTAAGACTCACAGCCTTGTTTAATTTCTGATCAGAAAGAAGGCAGATCAGATGTGTGTGCTATACACATGGTCTTCCTTTCCTACAAGCGTACTGCTTCCTCTCCCCTTCCCAACCTGTATCATCTCTTAGGAAGAATCTTAAGTAAAAATCTTTTACGAAGCATTACAAAAAAGATAACAATATTATGTTCTGAAAATCTAGAGAAAGTCTTCATTGAACATCAATACTGTTTATGAGCCAACGGATCCTGAAAGGTAACTTAGGAAAAAACAACATCAAGAAGGGTACATTGAAATAAAGTTTTAACAGGAATGTCCCATAAACCTGAGCTTATCTAGAAACAGGATGTTTAGAAAGACCTTTACGAAATAAATTACTTCAGTTAGCTAATATCCATTTGCCTATGGTGAATGGCTCATCATTTAAACTGACCTCTTTTTGAAGATACAAAAAATGCCACTCGCTATCATCATGCCATGTCTTCTAGATCAAGATCTGCTCAAGATCTGGGCTGAAACTTGATTAAAAAATTTTCAGCCACTACAAGTAATGCTGTTTTGGGGGTATTTCCATTCTAGATAAAGGCAGGAGTTTGTGATCTCATGATTCCTAATTCAGCAGAGTGGATAGTTCTAATAACCTCAATTATCTTTGGATAAGCTATTGGACTTTTGGGGTTCTGTTGTTTTTTTATTCTTTTAGAGGGAAAATTATTTATTCAGATTCCCAGCCCATCTAGTGTTCTCTAAAATGGTGAAACACATTAACTTGACCATCCCACTCAGCAGCATAAACCAAATACTCACTGTCAGAGAAGCAAAACTTACTTCCACAATAAGAGAAACAGAAACTTTTGACATTCACAGAATAACTTATTTAGTTATTGGGATATTTGGACACCTTGTCAGCAGTAATACCAAGCATATTACCTACTTTGTCAGCATTCATTGACCAGTCTTTTAGGTGCCCACAGAAGCATTCCCTTGTGTACAAGGGGAACTGTTGTCTTTAATGACAGGTTCTGGATTCCCTGTGAGTTACCCAGCACATGTGCATGTGTAGGGAGATTTCAGTGTGCAAAGACTATGATCAGACTTGAAACAAGATTTTAAGGCAGAAAGCAAAGCCTAATCAGTACATTTCCTATCCCACTGACATGCTACTGTGGGCAGGCTTTCCATTTCTGCGCAGCTCATCCTGATAATCAACAGATGAGGCCTACAACACTTTCAGTTTGCCATGGGAATGCTAAGGTTAAACTATGACCAGCAACATCAGTATCACAGTCCAATCTGCAGGCTGTGTTTTGCAGGGGGCTTTTGGTTAGACAGAAAGTGTTCATCCACAATTGCTGCTCAGCCACTTTGCTTCCTGTAATTAAAACAAAGGAGATTTTTCATTGGACCCTCTGGAATGTAGCACGGAATAAAGTTAAATAATTTATTAAGATGCAATACATCTCACCTAGCATTCCTGATGTAAACTGAAAGCTCTCTAACACTAAGTACTTTTACCCGTTAATTTGGGGAGCAATGCTTCTGCCAGTTCCTTTTCAGAAACTCTGTTTCTGCCTGCTTAATTTCACCTAGACTTGATGTTCACATTTACTGGTGTAAGCAGAAGCAAGCTAAGGCAGGATTATTCTTCCAGAGCTCATAGATTTTAATAGTGTTTCAGATAGGGCCTTGAACATGCTGTCTACATATACTCTTCCAACTCTATGTAGATTCCTGTTTCTTTCAAGTAGTTAATTACACTTGAAAGTAACAGTAAATCATAAAGATTTCTACAAGTTTGGCAGCATGACCTATGGTTTAGGTGCTTAGGGTAAATTTTTTAAAATGGCTTACACATTTGTATCTAATAAACATTCTTAGGTAACAAAGGTTAGGTGCATAAATTATGTGTAAAAATCATTAGCCTGCTTGGTCTATTTAACTAGGCTTTATCTAGATTAATGCGGTTCTGATCCTTAGCTTAAGATATTCACTCATCCTTGATTCAGAGCATGACTCCTCATGGATCACCAAGCTGTGTAACTTCCATGTAGCTTGGGTACAAGAGAATTTTTCTTCAGGATGCTTCACTTTCATTTCAAAGCTGTTCTTTTTTCTTAAATTCATTCCTTGATAACTGCAGACATTTTTCTCAGAAGCACTGGAAGCAGAGGTTGTGATGAGCTACATACACAGCCACAGTGAGTTTCAAAATTTTGCATGTCCAAATTAGGCATTTTCCTCTCCTGGTCCAAGGCAAGTACACTAATTATGATAATCTGATTGCATATTTTGTTATGGAATAAATGTTTACAAGACATCTATTTAAGTCCATGGATGGAATGCAATCAAGTTCAGAATTTGGCTTAACGATGTTTTCCTTGGCTGCATTAGACAATAACTTCTGCAGTGGAGCATGTCAAAATAATTGGTTTGGAAGAGGCAGCAGGAAAGTTTGTTGTTTGACCAAGAAAAAAAAAAAATCAGAAAGTCTAAGGTGGTCTGCCTTTCTCTGCCCAGTTTGTCTTTTTCCCTTCATCTGGCAACAAATGAATTGCTAACAATGAGTTGTGTAGATGACAAAATATGACAGTTACTTTAATAGGAATTCCTGCTGCTAGTAAAATCATTATTTGCCTGATACAAATGAGAAGTGAAAGGAACATGTAGAAAGAAAAATTCAACCCTCCACTTCGATCTCAAATGAGGACTTAGCTGAACTGCAGGACAATGAGCTTGACCACTATTTTGCCATCAAGCAAGCATATTAATGTCTAAATTAAAGTGATATTTTGGAGTGCATCAAGCGAAAATGTCTTTAAAAAAGACTGACATATTCCCTAGTACCAAAATGCAAATCTCAGATCCAGGCAGATGGAATTACGAGAGTTCCGTTTTAGGTGGAGTTATATTTAGAATAGTATTTTTTAGAGTTGCACATTCACATACCAACAAAATCTGTAGGTGTTTTGTAGTTCTCAGAGTTTGATATCGGCCAACTTTCCCTAAACCTTCTTAAATCAGGAAATTATTTTGTGGGTGACTGGTTCCCATCCTCCTCAGTTTTTTTTTTAAATCTATGTCTGCTTTTTTTATATATCCTCCCTTCTCTCACAGCATCCTGCTCAATAACATTGCTTCATTTGATGAATCACGTTTGCAGAGAAAATATTTATAAAAACTCAGTGATGGAACTTTGGTATGCTCCACATCAAGACTATGGCAACTGCAACGGCAGCAGGAAACACTTCTCGAAGTGGATATGCACCTATTTAACAACAGGAGGATACTACTTCACATACCAAGAAGTGGAAATAAATGGAAATTAAGAATGCTTGAATGGTTATTTGGCAGCTGGGAAGATTCCTGGAGCAGACAGAAGTGCCAAATGGAGATGTATTAGGAATCTCTCTTTATCCTGGGATGGGTCTTCTATTTATAGAATTATACAGCTCTTCAGGAGACTGTAAGCAACATACATAAAAGATACAGAAGCAACACAAGCATTTTATATGTAACTGTCCAATAAAATCTTAAGATGCTCCCAAACTTTTACTAGATGTATTTTAAATAGTACCACAGATTATGTCCATCTGGTGCTCTCAGCTGGTTAAAGGCATATTCTTCTGAATGGCCTTCCCCTCTGCCTTTTTGTATCATTTCCAGGACTTAAAGAAATTCACCCTTCTACTTTTTGCTTCCACTTTCTGTGTATCTTCTACATAAAACCTTCAGAAAAGAACTCCTTCACAATTACAGGTCATACCAATGAGCCTTCTGGGTCATATTTAGTCCAGCATACATTTAAGTAAAAGCAATTTCTATTCCGTGCAGTGACAATAACCTCCTATTCTATATCTAGAAAGTACCTATTTCATAATGATGCTATTCCTCAACAGCTATCCAAAGTCAGAACTAGAAAAGGACTCCTACTATTCAGTCTTAACATTTTGAGTCACTACTGGAAATAGCATTTTACCAGAAAATTTTTATTATCAAATTGGAGATACTTCTGAGGCTGCTGAGGAAAATATTAAGCATAATCAGTAGATTACATTAAAGCTACTGGGTGTCAAACACACAGAAAAGATGTAGACATAAGCTTAATCTTTCTTTTCTGATGAAGAAGTGCACCAGAAATTTGAGAAAAATCTCTGCTTGTAAATAGTGAAGCACTGATATATTTTTCCTGTGTGTGTTCAGTATCTAGCACATACCTTCCCTGGCCCTGTACCTCAGGGTAATAAAATAATAAATCCCTGTATGAGAAGAGTGATAAACAAGACATCAAGCAATACTTGGGGCACATCACAGAAGACTTGTATAAAGAAATAATCCAGTTATTAAAATACAAAACCAAGCAAACAAACAAAAATCATGAACAAAAAAAACCCAGAGACATAAAAAAAAAATTTCACAAGATTCCGACTATGTCAGAAAAGAACAAGACACTGTCTTCATTTTCCACCTCAAAAGATCTAATATCATCTCATCTAACTGCTGCTCTATGTGAATACCACAGACAAACAGAACTGACACGGAAGTATGGATTTCAAGCTCTATGCTATTCTGCTCTGTAATCCAGGCGATAATTTTAGCATCTGTTACAGTGCCTGTGAAGAGATTTGCAGTGATAGTGCAGAGGTAAAAGCTCATCAGACGATAAATTTTTGGCCATGCCTCTTTGGAGGCCCCTTATCCTTTTTTTATTGTGCATGACCCCATAAGAATGTGCAATGTGATAGTCCAGAGGAAAAAATCACTAGACTACCAAACTGAGATTCTGTTGGCTGCAACTCAGATATGACACAAAGTCATGCCCATCTTATGTAAAGACTGATAAAAAGGCTGTGTGCTGTTTATGCTATATCAGTATGCAAGTAGAAGTCTTGTGCTTCCATTAGTGGGTACACTGATAACCAGCCCTCAGAAAAAAACAAAACAAAACAGCCAAAAACATAATGGAGAACTGAAAATCTGAGTATTAAAAGTGCTTAAATCTTAAATTACATTTGGAAAACATCCCTTTAATTTACAACAGAGTTCTGAAAGCTCTTCTATTTCCTCTACAATTTTGTTAATGTTTGTTGGTTTTATGAGTATGGAAATAAAACTAAGGATTACAAGCAGCCTGGTGCTCATGTCCCCATTTCCTTTCATCTTGAAGAGCAACATCCCTGCTCTTCTTATCAAAAGTAGGAATTTTTAAGTCCGCTCCATGTGTATATTTGAGAATCCCTCTCTAACGACTATGGCCAGGATCAAGCAAACTCACTTCACGAAACAGAGACCTGGCAGGATTCATACATAATCTGCCATCTTGCAAAGTCAATGTGAAGCACACCTTCCTCTTTCTACCAGAAAGACTGAAGAAGAGTCCACAGGATCAAAAGGATCCATTTACATTTACATGTAGCTCACTCAAGCAACAACTTATTATGACAAACCTATGAAGCCCAGAGATCATTTAAAAATAGCTTTTTTAAAAAAGGGGAAAAAAAAGATATGCACAATTGATTTAGGACAGATTTCCAGGTTGTACATGATTTAATACTAAGAAAGCAGTTTTTTTGTTTCCACTCTTAAATTTTTTCCCCCTTTCTAGTTTTATGTAATACATAGACCAATCAATGAGAAACATCATCCATGTGAAGATAGTGCACACTCTCAAATCCAGACAAAATATATAGCATGCCAAAGAGGTTAAGGGATCTGTACATTTATGTATAACTTTTAGACAAAGTCTTTGTCAGTCCACAGCACAGGCACTTCCATAGTGGAATAGACCATTTGGTTAACCCATAATTTGAACTATGCTGATACTGCTAAAGGAAAAAGGTTTAATCTACTTTTGTTACAAACTCGTAATTAAACTGTGATAGGATTTTCAGTATGCAGTAACGCAGACTGATGTTTCCAAAGCTTGACTTAAAACAGTATTCAGTAAATCAGCACTTGCTGATATATTGACTGTCTTAGGTATTGTTTTAAAAGTGGAATTTATTTATAACAAATAATTTTGTCTTGTTTCAAATGAAAGTACTCCTATTCTATACGAGACCTTTACTTTACATAGACAGCCCTGTTTCATGAAGGGCACTAATTCAAATAATTACAATTACTAAATTACAATAAATTCTGCCTTATGAGGTATGATAAATGATTATTTAAGGGTGAAGCTATACATTTTCTAAAGGGCCCTTATCACAGCTATGTTGACAGGATTTTAAGTATGGTGGTATGCTTAGTACTTCCCTAAAGTAGCTGAAGTATGTACCACAGCAGGTGCCACAAGTAGAACATAGATTTGCTTTGACATTAGAATGGAGGGTATAGAATGAGCACAGGATTGTTTGATGGATTTAAAATGAACATATGCTGTGAGTTGCCTGGAAAAGCAAAGCCTTTGGGCTAAAGCATTAGAATCAAAGCTAACTGAATTTGAAGAAATCTTGACTTGTCATGGCAATGGCTGTTATACTTTATGATCATCAGGGTTTCTGTCACTAAAGAAACGTTTTGCCACCTCTAAGGGAAAAGTCCACTGAAATGTAATCTCTTGGTAAAAGTAAAACCGAAGTATTAAAACATGTTGCCTGAGCTTTAAGGGATATATTTCTGTCACAGAACTGTAAATATTGTTTTTGCACCTATTTTACAACATGCAAAACATAGTTTACATTTATTGCACGTTCTTGTTAGTGTCCTCTTTGTAAAACCTTTATTTTGAATTTTTGTACCAGCTCTGTATTACAGGATGTTGGCAATCAATATATTCCTCATCCTTTAGGCACAAAGGGGCACAGCAGAATGATAGCTTTTACCAATTGAAGGATTTTATATGTGCCCAATCTAGGCTAAGCAATTCACCCTAAGAAGGAGAAGAAAAGCTCCTCTTGTTAGCCATAGCCATAACTCCCTGCTGATACACATACAGTTCTTGCATCCATAAGCAGGCACACGCTCCTCCACTTTTCACAGTGATTTGGAAACAGCCAATGTGGAAATGATCCGCACAACAAAGCCTTCTCCTACAAAACATTTATTGCAGCTTCTGGTAGTTTTGACCTCTGCAATGTCATTCTACAAAGACATTGACTCTTCCTTTCCTAATACCTGAGCAATGGTACAATGTAACTGGTCTTCATTTTCACAAATTACCACTGACTTTTCTTGATTCATCTGCAAAACCAATATATTGTTTTACATATGAATTAAGATCACTGGTAATTCTCAAAAATTAAGTGAAATATCTAACCATTCTGCTTTATAGTCAGTTTACAGACTTGAAGTATGCAAAAAAAATTAGCTAAAATTAAAGACCTGTGGAAAACAATGGAATCTTCCCAAATGCCACTGGGAAAGCAACCTAAGCAACATGTGTATTTCCTAGATTAACCCTAAAATATATACACAAACAGAAAACCTCAAGCTCACCCCTGGCTAAAACCCTAAAGCTAAATTCTCATACTTTAGAAAAAAATGCCACATTTCATGGTGTTCAGTCTCTTCACCGAAGTTATCTTGCTTTATGCCAGCTAAAAATACCACTCTTCTCTTAGCAAGTGTAGCATTTCTCTTACAGAAGGCATTTTAAATTTATAATAAAATGTGGGTTTTTTTCCCCAACCTCCTTTTATGCACAAATGATTAAGAATATCAGCATTATCCCTTAACTCATAAGGCTCTTGACAAATATATTTCCCCTTTAACTTCACGGAACTAGTGGAATTATACCAGGAAGAAATCTCTTCCAGCACCTTCAGTTACTCTATTTGGAAACCAGTCATTAGCCTGACCTTCAGTGCAATGCTATAAACAGAGTTTGTCTGTCATCAAGAGCCAGTGAGATTTCAGATAAAACAGAAGTCATGGCTCCTGCAGCGAAATTCCAGGAGTGCCCCTCAAAGACTTGCCAACAATAGCATCTCAGTCAATACTTTCATATTTTGATAAAACTAGGTTAAAAAAAGAGGAGATCTGACATTTGGAATTGGAGATGTCACAGAGACTTAGTACTCAGTTCTAAGTATGTTAAATCAAAATAATTAATTATATTCTACCTCATAGCTTCCATTTGTTAAAGGCCAAATCTTTAGTCACTCTACTGAGAGTCTGCTGCTTTTTTGTTTTGTTTTGAGTTGGGTTATTTTGGTTTTTTGGGGGGTTTTCATGGATGCTGTTTTGAGTTTTTGTTTTTTGTTTGCAGACTTTTTGCTTGTTTGACTGGTGTTTTTTTGGTGTGGGGTGGTTTACCCCTACTGAGAAACATTTCTTGCCACCAACATTGGAACACATTTGAAATAATGTATATATCAAAAGAAAATAAATAATCTTTTTTCTGACCCCTGATGTAAATATTGTCAGCAAGCACTGAATTAGAAGCCAGACTACTTATTCTCCAGGCTTCCAAATTCCTTGTTTAAATTAAATTAATCTTGCATCCATTAAAATAGAAGGATTGTTCTAGAAGGATAGCTGCTAGGCAAGACTTCAAATTTCTCTCTCATGGTCCCGTATCAGTACATAGGCTTACAGTGCGTTCTTTCAGACCTGACCCTGGCACTTGTCTTGACACTACTCAATCAAAACTTAAACTTCAGTGTACTATCCCAGATATTGGTGAATGCTTTGATAGAGGAAGATGGGGAGAGCAAAAATTACCAGTAATTTCTACATGCATCCTAAATATCCATTAGCATATACACAGCTTGCTAAGAACCTCACCATGTTGGAATGTGTGCTTATATCTTTAGTATTTATGCAGTTTGTCCATTTTTGTACTTAATTCTTACTTGGCTTTCTACTCAGAGAATATAAACAGCTATCTTTATAATAAGACTATGAGTGGGTTGGAGTGAAGCTAGCAAAAAAGATAAAATACCACCTTTAACGTAGCTTTCTCATATCAGAAAACAGACAACATATATTTTAATCAAAAAATAAAGACCTGCCCTAGTCCATCGCTCTATCTCACTAGTCTTCACAGTGAAAAATTAGCCATAAAAAAAAAACAAAGGGGAGATCTCAGAGGTAAGAAAAGAAAAGAAAGAGACAAACAATTTCAAGACTATTATATGAGGCATTGCAGGAAGTGAAAGCCATATTTTAAAGCTAAGCAGAGGCTAAGACTCCTACCACCAATATTATAGGCAGTGCTTCTTAAACACAAAACTCTGGCACTCTGTTATCCCGTGCAACTGAGAATTGTCACAATGCAGCCTATACAAGTCACCAGAGGAAGAGAGTCAAGTGTCAAGAGGAACAGTCAAACCAGCAACTACGTGTCCTCGGTGTGACAGTACTGCCCACAAGTTCAATTGGAGATACTAAGCCTGTGGAACAAGTTTTGCAAATTCACTCACAAATATCTACAGCCATCAAAACTGTTGTCTAACTAGGCAAGGCATGCAAAAAGACTAGCAAAAAAACCCAAAGCATTACATTTGTGAAAAAAAATCCAAGTCTCCCTCTTCCTCAACTCAACAAAAAAAGTAAAATACCATCAAAACAGCTAAGGTTTTTACTTATTGTTGTAGCAAAGCAAGATAAACTGGGCAAAATTTAAGTCATGGTATGACAAATGACAGAGAAAGGAGATATATATATATATATATATGTGCTATTATATATGTCAACAGCACCTATTCATAACAGGCAAAACAAAAAGAAAAAACAGAAGATATTTTTCTATAGGCCATTTGCGTCCAAAAATAAATACACAGGTCATAGGCAGTATACATTCAGGGAAGGAAAAGCAAGGAGAACAATTCAACAGAAAATATACTAAGGACATTGCAAGACACTACCACTTTCTCCCAGGTTGGGAACTATAGGGTTAAAAATCCTCTAGGGACTAGAAAATTGTTATTCAATCCCATAACTCTGCTGTCTCTTCATAAACTCAAGGTGAGGCCAGCTCATTCTCCTTTCCTCCTGCTCCAGCCCTGTGTCAGGGTGGGAGCTGCTTTTATCAGGACAAACATGTAAGGAGTAAGCCTGGGGCCTCCAAAGGCTTTTCTTTAGGCCTATGGATGGCAGAGGTGTTGGAGGGGGGGGGAAGACTGGAGCATTGGGGATTATAGATTTAGTTTTAGGTTGGGCAAACATTCAAGGCAGTCTCTATGGATGTTGCATCTGCTTTGTAATTTCTTTCTGTATCTCTATCTTCAAATATAATTCTGTTTTCTCACCTATTCATTTGAGAGCTTCATTCTGCTGGCTCTGTTTAAAAACCATGACACACTTTAATCTGATCTCATGATTTGATATATTTCTAAGCAAACATACTTTTACTTGATTTCAGATTTCTTTCCAGTTGTTTCTTGTGTGTTTGTTTTAAGATAGGGAAATGTAGGTTCTAATATAATGACTTTAACAAACAGATTAAAATATTTGAATAAATACTAAGAAACAATTAGATGTCTTAACCTCACCTCTTCAAAGTGGTTACCATCAGCTCTTACAGGGTGCTAGAATTTAGCCAGAGAAATGCCTTTCTCTTACGACACACTGAGACAAGCAATTCAGTACTGAGTATCACACTAATGTAATTGTAGCAATGATTGGAGGGTATGAAGAGCTTCAGAAGGTGGAAGTACCATTTTCTTTTTATAGAGAGACTATGGCAATTCAGGGGCTTTTCTTGCTAGTCCCTGTTCCATATTTTGTAATTGTAAAAGTCTGTCTGCAGTGGCAAAAAATATTGTAGGGAGTACATCCTACACACCTTTTCCTATGGCAATAGTACACCCCAAGGCAGTTTCATACTAGCCTGAATGTATGGGATATATAGCCACTACTTGGACAGTAACCTAGAGGAGATAATTTAGATCAAAACTAAAGACTTCTGGCACCCAGGCCAGAACACTCACTGTGTACGTTCTAAAATTAAATGTCAGCAAGGAAATTTCTTCCTAAACTCTTTATCTATGCATTGAACAAGGAGGCTTAGCAATAAACTACACAGCAAGAGCACTTCCTTAGCCTTCTAAGCTTGGAGATGTATTTAATAGTGGGACCACATTCAAATTCTGCAAAACCAATGAAGGAGGATAAAAACTGAATGTAGACAAAAATGTAACACTGCCTACAAGTCCTCTTAGTGATTCTTTCCTCACATAAAACAAATCACATGTCCAATTAATAAGGTAAATAATTTGAATTGTTATATTATATTAAAACTACTCCTTTGTGATGTTTCCTGATCTATAAAGTGTTTTATTAAATCAAGAAAGTTAGAAATCAAATTAAGTAATTGAGCTAAACACTCAGAGTGTCAAGAGAAAAAGACATCTACCCATAGCATCAAATCATATGAAACTCAGCTCCAGCTTTGAATTCCTTCCCCACAGGAAGGATCAGCATCTCAGACTGTACTTATGAAATATAGTACTGTATAAAAGAGTCTCTTGCCTCTTTTCCAGGTTGTCTTTAGGACACATGTACTCCAGGGAATCATGGGTGGAATGTATAAAATATCTTTTGCAGCTGCTTGTACTGCACCTGTCCAAGGGATAAATAAAGCAGCTAAGTTCTAGTTTCGGTTTCATTCGCTGCCAATCCCTTGATGAGCAAAGAAATTATATACCACCTACTCATCTTGTCAATCATACTGCAAATATGTCTTCAAAATTGTGGAAGTAACGATCACTTTTTTTTTTTTGCCAGGAATGTTCTTACAACGTGGGATACTGTCTATGACCAGTCACGCACTGACATGCACTGGGGAAAAAAAACAAACTGCATATTCCTCCAGACAGCAACACTGTTTGTGTAAATTATCAATTGTTAGACTTCTTCCCATTCTCATTAGGACAGGAACTACAATTAGTTCTTGATGAAATTGGTCTGAAATTAAAACTTGGTTAATTCACAAATTCTCCGGAGTTTATGTATGATTAATTCTGCTTTGGTTTTTTTTTGCCCCTATTTTATTCACCTCTGGCTCCCAAAGATTGAAACATGTTATCATCGTATAAAAGAAGAAATACTAGATCTGTGAGAGCTGATGATTCAGTCCTTTTTGATGATAGTCACTGAAGTGTCTTGATTGCCACTTAGGACACATGCACATCTTCAGAAGTCACATTTTCCACAAAAGACTGTTTCTGTCACTCTGCGGGGAAGATGTTTGTTTAAACTTTTCCTTTCGTGGGTCACCTAAAACAACGTTTTCTAGCAATTCAATCAAACAGAAGATACAACATAGGCTTAGAAATTATGCTCTTATTCCCATGTTTTGACTTGAAGAATTTATGGAAACGCTCACAACCACTATCTGCTTGCACTTATTTTGGGGGTTTTGTTTGTTTATTGCTTGAAGTTGTTTTCTGGGTTGTTTTTTTTTTTTTGGGGGGGGGGGTGTTATGGGTTTTTTTTGTTTGTTTAAAGAAGACTAGTATGTCTTACCACCTAAGCTCAGCATATTTTCTTCAGAGAAAAAAGTTGGAGATTACATTTTGCATGGTGAGGAAGCAAAGCTCTGCAGAAACTTAAGCATAGAAATGTAGGAAAGGAGAATTCCTGATGAGTAGAATGAAAAATGGTTTTGCAGGCCATAGGATATACAGCTATCAACAGAGGAAAGTCTCTTCCAGGAATTGTCAGTGCAGATATACTCTATTCCCAACACAGAAATTATATTGATATTAGTTACAGCTTGGGTTCCCCAACATAGGGTAAGCAATGCAATACAAGTAATTGAGAGAAACAAGAAACCCCACAGCTACACACAAAGCAGTTGTGAACCTCCAAAAGGTACCCTGTTTAGCCAACTCCTTCCTGCATCCTTACATCCTGCATATTTTTTTCTCATTCCCTTCACTCTTCTGTACGAGATTGCAATGTCTTGTGGTAGTCTGTAACTTTATCTTTCCAAATGCAGTCTTCATCTCATAGAATCATAGAATCAACCAGGTTGGAAGAGAACTCCAAGACCATCCAGTCCAACCTATCACCCAGCCCTATCCAATCAACTAGACCATGTCTCTTTGCTCTTCCACTCACAGTGCACTTAATCTGAACATCATCAAAAGCTGGAAGCAAAGAAAGGATGGCAGTCTCCAATGAGAGAGAACGTGTCGGGTACAGCAAGGAAAGGCAGACAGAGGAGGAAGACCACATCAGCATCCTGGGCACACAGAAAGAGAAGACAGCAGAGTAACTGTCCTGCATGGTGCAAGGATTAAAGCCAAACGGCAACAGTAAGGATCTCCCCCATGAGTACAGCAATATCAGTACTTGTCCACGCAGCAAACTGCAACAACTAAGGCATGCAGGTCTTGAATGTGGCATAGTTCCTCCCTCAAAAGAGACAACAATTTTGCTATGCCTCGGGGATGAAATAGCCAAACAATTCTGGTACCTTAATAATCTGCTCACCTTTTCCTTCAGAGGCTTACTTCCAACAGCCTTCTACCTGCAGCTCTGCATACTGATTCTGAACTAGACAGCTGTATGTGCACACAGTACAAGCATTAATTTTATAAATGTTATACTGAAAAGAAGCAGTACTTAGCAGCAGGCAATTAAACTGAGAAGAGATTTAAATAAATGCTAAGACTTAATAGACTTTATATCACTTAGTGACATCAAGAATACAAAACAGGCACGTAATAGAGAGATCTACTTTTAGACCACTCCACACAGCTGATGAAAGGATTTAATCTTGAATAATTTGCTAGATCATGCAAGTGAACAAGTGAGATAAGAATCTTCAAGACAGGAAAGCAATTTTGACAGGAGGAGAGACAGGTACTTGTATTCTGCAACTCATGTAAAAAAGCAGCAGAAAGACTATCAATTTATTTCCCAGACTAGTTAATCTTAGCCAATGCCAATCAAAGAGAACATTTTGTTTCGGCTGCCTATTTCTTTTCTAAACACCTGCCATAGTACCAACTGCCCTTGGCCATTTTTGAACCAGATATGACTAGGTAAGGAGAGAATGCTGACATTCTCAAATAGAGCAGGGCAGTCTCAGTGACCCCCAGGATCAAGAAAAGGCAGCCCAAATTCACCCTAATACCAGACCATTCAGATTTGGCACTGTGTACCAGAATCTGGAGTTACACGTAGTATTTTTGGAGTTTTGGATACCATGTCCCATTCCAGAAGCTTGAGGTAAATGTAGCATTCGTTCCAATTCAAAATAGCTTCCTAAGCAACAGGATGCTTTAAATATAGCATGCATGTCCCACAGAGGCTTCTGAAGAGTGTGTGTGGCACCCTAACCAGGTATAATAGGTACTATAATGCCTTAGTTATTTTCCGTCATGCCACAAAGACTAACTGTCACAAATGCCGGCTTTAAAGTGAAGCACTGTAAGCGAGCCCTTAAGTCTGTTACCTTTATTGAGAATAAGGGTTTATGTCTGTATTAACAAGTATGTCTGTATCAACGAAGAGCAGCAAGGAAGGGAGCCAGAATAGCCTAGTAGCTGGAATTCAGACTTTGGGTAACTGAAAGGAGAGGGTATGGAGCAAGCATATGAAAGGCTGTGGTCCTCCTAATCCTTCAGCTGCCATTGCTACAAATCAAGTGTATTCAGAAGGATTTTGGGGAAAGGTTAAAACCTATTTATGCACAGTGTCCAGGCACTGAACACCTGTGGCACAGATGATCACAAAAACATTTACGCATGTGGGAGGTGCAGAAAGTAACTCTACCCTTGCATGGGGATTTGCATGCCTTTAAGACACTTGACCCATTACATCTTCCTAAAAGAGGAGCAACATCTCATTGACTTCTTTGAAAAAAATGTCTGCTAGCTGCTACCAACAATAAGAGGAGTCACATTGTTTGAAGTACATTCAAGATGTCATTTGGACATGTTCGTAAGCTGGAAATTAATTTTCAGGGAACAATTCCAGAAGTACAGAACACTTAAGCTCAGAAAAAAGTTCTTTATTCTGCTTAAAAATAAGAATTGGGTGGTCTCATTCCTGAAAATCCCTCAGAAGAATATACAAAGAGCTTCACACTTGGGGTAAAAAATTATATTCTTCAGGGAGGGATCTGAAAATGAAACTTTTTGGAACTGGTCCTCAAGGATACTTAACATTAGGGCTGGACTGAGCTTCAGAAGCAGCTTCATATGATCAAGTTTTCATTTAATTTAAGACCTGAAGTTATGATAAAGGCTATATAAAACACATCTTCATCTTTTTCTCATCATCTATGTGGCACATTTTGACAAATGGTAGCTGTCTGCTTTTGAATATATGATATTATGTAAATTATGGATCAACACAATGTAACTGAACAGCACACTTATTATCCTTGTCCTCAGTCTGTATGGGCAAGAATGAAATACTTTATGAAGTGCCATTTGTGAAGTATCATAGCATCCTTTTTATCAAATCAGGATTTAAGAATTTAGACAGTTGTAACAAAAAGCCTATTCTGAGATGCTGCTTTCAAGTAACCTTTGTATTAAGGCTTTAATTACACTAGTATAAAAGAAACAGCTGTTTATCATGCCATATATAAGCCATCCCTTTTTGATTAGTATTATTCACTTCAAGGTATACCATAGCTGATACCATAACAGACAATGCTTTAAATTAATTTATTTTCTCAAGATTTCCAAGTACTGATTTTTACCATGTTTGGCATGTTCCCTCTTTTCTCTCCCCTTCTCACTGTCTTTCAGTCTGGCTATTCTTGTAACAAAATCCAATGAAAAATGAAGAGCAGTATCTCATATTATATTGGACACAATTTAATGTTGTATTGCACATTAAAATGGTGGCATCTCAGGTACTTATGTGCAGAAACTACTACATGCAAATCAGCTACATTAAATCATCTTCTCAGCTAGTTCCAGTTCACTATGAATGCTAGCTTATAGGAAGACCATTGCATTTTGTACACCCTTTTGGTACTTTGAGGTTGAGGGAGCTGGCATTGTTCAGTCTGGAGAACAGAAGACTCCGGGAAAACCTAATAGAAGCCTTCCAGCATCCGAAGGGAGACTACAAGAAGGCTGGAGAGGAACTGTTTACAAAACCTTGTAGTGATAGGACAAAGGGCAATGGTTTGAAATTAGAGAAGAGTAGATTTAGCTTGGATGTTAGGAGGAAGATCTTTACCATGAGGGTAGTGGAACACTGGAACAGGTTGCCCAGGGAGGTAGTTGAGGTCGCATCCATAGAGATATCCAAGGTCAGGCTCAACAGGGGTCTTGGCAACCTGATCTAATAGAGGATGTCCCTGCTCACTGCAGGGGTGTTGGACTAGATGATCTTTGCAAGTCCCTTCCAATCCAAAGCATTCTATGATTCACAACACAACAAAAGCTTTGGGGGGCTGGTTTTTTTTTTAAATACTCATATTTTATAACATAAACTTTATGCTACAAATTAGACAAGAGTGTCCAGATGGGAAGTCCCGTTGCTAGTATAGAATGTCAGTGCTAATATATTTGCAGAGGTAAATTTACTCTTTGTGTTCCACTGTCTGGAGAATATTTTGCAATAATGTCTTGAGAACGGAGCTAACGATAGAGCTATCTTCTGTGTTATGAAGATAGTAATTTACAGAGTTCAGACATCAGATACTACTAAAATGTTTTATCTGAAAAAAAAAGCTTATTGTGTATTTTAATTATAAAGCACTATCACTTCAGAAGCTTTAAATTCACAATTCAATGGTTACTTCTTACTGTGTTTAATACTTAGACCAGAATGTTAGGGGTTAGAAGAGATCTTGAAAGATCATCAAGTCCAACCTCACTGCCACCTATTTCTAATGCACCTACAAAATGATTAAGTTTAATAATAAAGTAAATCTGAGGACGTCTTGAAATACTACACAAACTATATTCTCAAATACTCAAATAAACTCTAGGTCAAAGGCTGAGCAATTTGTGAGACCAGAATATCCATCTGCCAGGGAACACTGCTAAATGTTAAAATAAGTTTAAAAAGGAACATAACTCATCTGAGTTGCGATCTGTTTCCTTAGATTAAGAAAGTTTCTCCTCCTCCATAATGACACATCTATGGCTACCCCCACTTGAAGCTCTCTTTCTCATCAGTCTTGTGCTCAAGTTTCTTATAGTTAACAGTATGCCTCCTGTTCAAGGGAAGGGTTATGTTCCCTTCCCTTTTGCAGTAAAGAAAGCTGCAAAATCACTGTAGAGTAGTTTTCGGCATGAGT
The DNA here is from genome assembly GCA_013399055.1 of Ramphastos sulfuratus. Lineage (NCBI taxonomy): Eukaryota > Metazoa > Chordata > Aves > Piciformes > Ramphastidae > Ramphastos > Ramphastos sulfuratus. Next base: position 35,312 of record WBNM01007338.1, read on the forward strand.
AGTAAGATAGCACCAATAACTACTGACTGTATTTATAACTGAGATGGTAATTGCCTAGATGCTAAGCCAAACCGCTTCATACACCAAGATCTTTTCACAGATAATACCAGATGAGCACTAAGGATTCACATACAATCACACTCCAAAGAGAAAAGTTGCATTTAGCAGGTGAAATAAAGCAAGGGTTTCAAATCCATGGGTTATGTGTCACGTGTCAGAATAGTCTGAGCAGGAGGTTAGATGATGTAACATGATTTAAGCTTGCACGTCAGCTATTCATATTAATCTGGCCTACATTCTAACAGGACTAAATATTTCTCCTGATATTCAAAACATGGATAGAATTGAGAAACAAAACCTTAAACAGAGTTGTTCATGATGTGTGCACAGATACTGTGCAGAGTACACAGTACTCCTTATATGACTTTGGCTTTCAGCAGTGAGCTTAGTATTTAGTGATTACTTTAATCAACACCAAAGATAAGAGAGGCTGCCTTTCTGTTCCAGGCACATACTTGATTTGAAGAAGTCATTTGACCAAGAGCAGCAGTTAGATTCATATCCTTGCTGAAAGTTACTCGGTAGAGAACAGTACATGCATTCAAATAATATTGCATTATGATGCTAAGACTTAAATACAAGTTATAATAAGGGGACTCTTCCCCGCAAAACCCTCAGTTTAAAGATACAACAACAAGCTGCACAGATTTATCAGAATGTTATTGCATGGAAAGAAAACAAAAGCTTCTCACTAACCAGAAATGGGGGGAAAAAATAAAAATCTTGTCCAAAAACCTGCTTTGTATTACAAAAAAATCAGGCATTGTTGAAGCTGAATCTTCTCTTTAAAATGTTAGTGACTCAGCTGAAAGATCTATTAGGGGAATTACTTCTCAGACTTGATATGGTACTTTTAGTACAGGCAAGGAATATTGTCTACTTCTGAATAAGTAATGCACAGTCAAGTATAAACCTCTGTTATGCTTTATTCAGAGCAGAGATTTGAATCAAATTTTCAGTATCCAGGCATTTTCTAATCCCCAAGCACCAGAATGACTCTCTTTCTCTGGTCCCATAAATACTATTTAATCAGAATGCAACTAAAGAATTTGCTCCCTTCCCCTTCTCCAACATACACATGTCATTTGTGTTTGATGAGAGATGCAACCACATCGGTTCAGTCAATAGAGGTAAATGGCAGTCAGATAACCTGCATTCAAGAACAGAAGAAAAATTGTGAAGGGGGACTCCCTGCATCCATCACCTGCCTGTTGTATGGCACTGATACCCACTATGTCCTCAGGAAATGAATCTTCTTACACAGCTCATCTAAATTAAACAGCCACAGCAAGAGGTTGACATACGTATGCTAGGAAGTGGAGGGGGGACACTAATTAATCAAGAAAAGATGCTGACAGAAAAGCCAACAAATGTGAGAAAAGCCTTCCTGCTCCTCCAGAGACAAGTGGATCATCTCAGAGTAAATGGATAATCACAGAGTGAATAGACCAGTCATGAGTTACCTACCACATGGACAGTGTTTCTGCTCTCTCAGATGATGACAGTTCTCGCATAGCATCAAGCTTATTATGTTACCTTCAAGCCAGACTGTCTCACCAGAAAAGCATTCAGAAATATATGAAGAGGCTCTGCTATTGTGTCTATGTACAATTGTATCATCTCGAGTAACATGGCAACACAGCACTTAGATAATTATAATGCCTAAAAGCCTTCTTACAGAGGATTAGGTCTGTAAAATCAATTAATTCCTCTTGCTTCCAGACAATGCATGCAAGAAGTAGAAGAAAATACCTGCTTTGCTGCCCATGCCAATGTAGAAAGACCAGATTTATGCATCTGATCACACCACTGGTGACAGCACTGTCAAAAACCTGCAAGTCTGATTCATTTCAGTAGGAATAACAGATGCTCAGTTTTACTAAGAGTCTGTCAATACCATTTTCCTACCTCTGCTACCTACCTATGACATCTCATGACAGAATTTGTTCTAGAGGATAGAATGGGCAGCAGGGTGGTGACCTATTTTTTAGATAAAGAATAGATGAAGAGGACAATTCATTTCAAGGTAACACATCTTCACCTGTTACCCATCTGACTGTGACTCCTGTGTCTTAAGTTATTGATGATTCAGCAGCAAGCTGGTCACCTGAACCTGCTTGAAGGGAAGAAAATACAGCACCTCAGACAGCGTTGTAGAGTCCTTTAAAACTGAAATGTCATGCCAAATGGCTCTGAGTAATTCCTTTTCTTGCCCACTGTTTTTAGAGCATTTTCCTGAACAGAAGCATTAGCAATGCCACAATCCTGTCTTGTGTTTTGTCAGTAGACATAAAAGACCTTCAGATTTTCTCTACTGCTTCTCAGGTGAAGTGCAAGCTGAGTAGGAAATTGTACACAGCTGGTGGACAGAATGAAATGTCACCAGACAGCTAAGCCACAGTTCTAGTTCCTAAGTTCAGGGTGCCCACTTTATGTCTACGTGTAGGCTAGCCTTGTACTGGCACAATACTATCAATCCCTTTCAGGAAGGTCCTTGGAAACATGCAGCCGTAAGCCAATCCCAGTGGACAATCCCAGTGTGGTAGACTGTTGCCATTATCGTTCTTAGAAGCTCAGAGGCAACTCTCTCACAGTAAGACTTGCAGCATGACAGAAAAGCACAGAGTCTTGAAGAAAAAAAAAGAATCCTTTTGTTCTCTGAGGCCCGCCTATAGACAGCTTTATTGCTTGGGGACAGTTACAAGTACAATGAGCACGTCTGCATGTAAGCCCTATCTGCCCACACAGAAGGATACTATGCACATCTAGACAAAAGGCTCAGGGCATATGTAGTTTTAAAAGCCCACTTAAATTGAAATGTTTGGAGTGCACATAGAAAGTCTAATCCCATCTCGGGACAGCTGTGGATCAAAACCAGTCAATTGGCAAGTATACGGCACTCACTGGCAACATTTTAGAGTTGCACACCCTTCCCGAGAAGAGGATTTTCTTCATAGTTATCTTCTCCTCCACTGTCCTCCCAAGAATGTAAGTACAGCTTTCCTCTTCTCATTTTCCCCCATGGTAATAACTGCAATTACGGCTAAATTCACAGCTCAACTCACTTATGACTGCAAACTGCTGATTAAGGGGAATAACTGATCAGTTCGGAGATATATTTATGTGAAAGATGTTAAAGAAAAAAACCAAACTTTAAGAATACTATCAGCAAAGCAACACTTTGTTCCAAATAAGAAACATCACAGCTAGCCCTGAAAGGGGCTACATTAATTTCTGCATGCCTGCTTTTCCCCTCTAAGGAAAGTTCCAAAATCCAACCCCATCTCAAAGCACTGTTCCCAAATGAACACTAAGCCTCGCTGGAAAGTTCAAAACATTAATAGTGCCTTGTGACACTTCTGTTGATGGAAATGCAGCCAGCTGTGTGGAGGGGCAATTCCTCCACATTTCTGGGAATGTAGCCATTTCAGTTTCACTCTTGCTCATCACAATGCCCTCAAAAGCACCACGAGAATCACATAGCCTTTGGGCATAGTGATCCTACTTTCAAAGATTAGAATCTGAGACAATGGGTGCTTTGGGAAACAACTGGTTTTTCATTTCTGGTTGTCTCATATATAGTGCAAGTGCCCTAGCCACAGCCCTTGACTGACAGTCCTTAGGTATCACTGAATTAATTACAACACAATAGTCAACATTGTACAGTGCATGCTGAAAAGTGACATAAAAATGTCTACAGAAATATGCTGGCACCTCTCTGTACTTACCTTGAGTGAGACAAGGAAAGAAATACCAAATGTATTTACCACAGAGAAATCAGTATTTAAATGAATGTATTTTTGTGGGCAGGGTTTTTTTGCTTGGCTTTCGTTTGTTTTTAATAACACTGACAGAACAGTCTTCTTTGCAATTATTATGCCACTGCTGCAAAAGAGGTTATGAAAGGATCCTACCATCACCATAGGGCTTAGTACTAAGGTAAATGAAGCTCTGTCTTCAGAGAAAGGAACATTATGCATAAAAATAAGGGAGACCAAATAACACAGAGCTTTACAGTATGAATATGAAATATCAATGCTAACGTTTCATACACTCACAGATGACTTTGAAACATGGTTGTGTCCAAAATTTAACACTTTTTTTTCCATTATAAAGAAAAAAAAGTTTTAAAAGTAGTGTAGGTGGTTTTTCATTTTGTTTTTGTTTGTTTGTTCTTCATTTGTTGTTATTTTTTTTTGTTGCAGTGGAGCAAACCTTTTGTCTGCATTTCGTTTGTTTGTCTGATTAAATAAGTAATTCTGGTATTTCTTTTAAACATGGTTATATAAATAACTTCTATTGTCATTGTATTGCAAAATAATCATTCTGCAAGTGATCTGTGGAGGAGGCAAAATGTCTCTAAAAAGATCTGAACATTCTGGAACAGATTTGAGACTGTCAGTAAGAAAACATAATAAAAAAGGTGGGAGCTGTAAGAGGTAGTGGAAAGCAGTGTTCCTATACCAGAAGTTACAAAGAATTACCTAGTTTGAGAAGAGAAGGGTAAGTTAGGCAAATTCTTATGAATTTCCTGAAACCAATCTGTTGTAAAAACTTCTAAGAAACTGAGCTAATTCAAGTAATAAGGGCGCTCCATTGCAACACCTTAAAATATTGCTCTTAGGAAAAAAAACCCAACAAAAAGTAAAACCAGCTAGGAAATAGACTAATTTGTAATCGATAGATACACCAAGTAATTAATTATTAAATCAGATGGTCTTTGTCAACTGCAAATGGAAGGCTTCTGCATAATTTAGACTGTATTTGAAGCACTATTGAGCCTTCTGCTTGGCATGTCTAATTTTCACCCAATTATTGCTCCCCCACAAAAGAGAAGACATGTATCCCTACCTTTGCCTAGTTTTAACCTGTAGAGTTAACACATTTATAAGCAGTTACATGTTTATATTGTGGAAATAAAATTTTATATTCACATTCATAGTTATTCTACTTACTTTCCACCACACAGCACCACTGAGGCCCCTCTCAGTAGAAAAAGAGATCACACTGCACAAAACAGAACTGGAAGTTTATTTAAGAGACAGTTTTCGTCATTCTTTAAAACATACTAACCAAAACTGTCTTCCTAGACATCACCAATGTCAGGCTGTATCTTGAACCGGTATATTTAAAGTCCACATTATGTTCCTTTATTGACACAGCTGCAAAGATCCTGTCTTTTGCTAGACCAGTTCAGAGTGTACATATAAGTAGTTCACCGCTATCTACCAACCTAGACATGCTCAACAAGGGTTTTTTTGCTCACTTACTCTGGAGATGGTCAAGGGCATGTTGAAGTCCTTGCCTCCTTGCAGTCGGAAACCCCACGGTCCAGGTCCATTCAGCGTCACGCTGTAAGCCATTTTGTACGTCTATCACAAGGCAACAACAAGGCACTGCAGAGCACAAGGATGGGGTAGACAGAAAAAGTGTGAAAAAAACAGAATGAGAAAAAGGGAAATTTTTATATAACGAAAGCAAGTATCTCTCTTTCTTGCCTGTTCAGTTGTGTTCTGATATCACCTAAGAATAGATGGGAGCTATAATGCAGATGCTGATATCCCAGCTGAGTAGGGCCCATAAAAGGTTTGTAACTAGACACCTACTATGCAAAGACTTCATGACTCAGAGGTCTAATATAGTCCCCAGGGAAGGGGACAGATCTTTCTAGGCTTCTCAAGCCCCTCTTCATGCTCAGTTACTTTATGGGCAAAACACATTCTGTAATGAAACAAGCAAACAATCTCATTCTAAAATCCCAAACACTGAAATCTCTTTATTAACATTTTAACAACTACATACCCACTTGTAACTTCTGCTTCAGAACATGTTTATTGCATTTGTGAGACAAAATGTACTACAAACAAGTTCTTTTTACATAGATCTTTCCATATGTAGCAGGAAAGGCACCAAACCAGAGTGTTACCTTCTTTTGCATTGGTTTATTAAACTGGAAAAAAAAACAACGTATATACTACATGCATTGAACTTCACAAAAAACCCCCACAACTTTATGCTGGGCTCTTGGTTCCACAGCCCTTGCTTTCTCAAGGGAAAAATTAAAACTTATTCTCTTTGAATACAGAAAGAGGTACAGGTTATTTCTTAACAGCATTTAATTTCTGTGGCAAAAGCAGAATTCCACTACATACCTGTCTCATATTTCAACACAAGTCTTCTAAAGGCACGACACTGTGGAAGGCTAAGAACACAAGTATCTAGCTAATGGCTTAATTAATTAATTAGTTGATTTTTCATAGGTTACATTCCAGTTATGTGTTCCATAAAATTTTATAAACCTTATTCAGTAATGCTGAATGGTATTTCTGCTTTAGACTGGGAATAGCTAAAATACAGACAACAAGAGAGAAGAGCAGAAGCTGTTGGCAGAACTACATCCAAAGACAAAAAGCTTCTGCTCTCAGAGCAAAGCTCTAAACATTCAATAATGCTCAACTCTTTCAAGTCATTAACATATGCAGGATCTCCAGAACCACTCTCCCATATATCTACAGCATCCTTGCATTAACCCTCCAGTTAGAAAGAAATTCCTATTGCATTAAAGTGGAAAAAAACAAAACAAGACAAAACAACAAAATAGCAAAAAACCTAGGTTCTACGTTGACAATCAAAAAGATAACCAAAACGATATAATATGCTAAAGTGAGGTTGCTCAGTTTGAACATTGGTAATAAGTCACTCTGCCCACATATCTACTTTAAAACATGATAGAAAAACTAATGTTGAAACGGCAGACAGCAAACACTACCAGGGCCTCAGTCTTTACCTGATGAGACGGTCAATAATTTTTCAGAACTGTGAGGCAGTATCTTTGCTTAGCATTCACAGTGGCAGGAGAGCCATTTATGCAAATGTATAATTAAGCTATGCATACTCACTAGACTAAACCACACAACCATAATTTTAGTCAGAGGTTCAAATTAAACCACAGCAATTTACATGGATTTAAGTGAAAGTTACACTAAGCCAGAACTGGCCCAAACAAAAACCAAAGCAAATTAGCAAGACACAGCTTGAAAATAACATGAGTTTCTGATGTCTCACAAATACCTCCAGGGCACATTTACATTAGCAGCATTTCTAACTTAACCTTGGAGACCAGTACCAGCGACATTTGATGATTTTGAAGGGAGACAAAAAATTCCTTCTTGCACTTCAAATGTCAGAATATCTGGGCTTGACAATGTATCTAATCTCTTTCTAAACATCAGTACTGGATTTATGATGTCTTTGAAAAGGTTACATGCACACACAAAAGAACGAAGGTAAATTTTCAATGTATTATTCCTTTCCTTTTCCTAGAAATTAATTTCTGATTTTTAGTGCCCTTTCTTGGCTCCCTTTCAAGTGTTCAGGAGAACAGAATAAAACCAGGAGTAAGATAAACACAGCAAGTCATTGCTTCACAACTAAAGACAGTTATCACAGAAAAATAAAATTATTAAAATAGAGGTTATGTTTTTAAGGACTGAGAATTGTGCATGTGCATACTGTCTTCTTACACCTAAATACGCAGTTATTTGTGGGAGGAGAAAAAAAAAGGGGAAAAAAAAACAGAGGGGGAGAAGCAAACCCCACAACAGAATAAACTGCATAGCAAGCTAAACTGAGCTAAGCATTGAGAAGCAGTGATGCTGTTTAATCAAACTCTACGTGCTTCTATCCTAACTTCACATGTGTAACATGCCATTTGCTTACCAGTTTAGGACATGTGAAAGGAGTTGTGAGATCCTTCAGGCTGGGTGGTGTGTTAGGAAACCAGGGTGGTAATCTCATTAGAGGCACTGTCATTTGAATGAAACATTAAACTGAGGTCACTTCTTCCTACTCCTTTGGTTTCTGTCTGCGTCTGCATGAACAGCTTGGAATTTTTTAAAAGCGTAGAGAATACACCAGCGTCCTGACCAACATTTCCCTTCAACACAACAAGATCACAACTCCATGTGTCTGCACTATCACTACCAGCTGAATTTTGGAGCAAAAATACTCCACAGTTTTCTTTCTCCAGGCCTTGCTAAGTCCATTCCCTTCTGTGTTTGTTTTCCCATTGCCTGCCTGGAGAAAGCTCTGTGCCCAGCAATGAAATGAAAACAGTAAAGAAGCTCACGCTGTAGTCACAGCTTCACTTGCTGAGGATACTCTTAGTATAGGTCTCACTTGTCTTCTACAGACTTTTAATACAATTATTCTCTAAATAAGAAAGCTGGTAATCCACTTGGATAACAATCTCAACCCTGCCCTCTTTTCAAAAGTGAGAGACCAGGGTGTTCTCACTGTTGTCAAACATGCATAGCAAACTCAGGAACTGGACCAGTGCAGCAGGTACAGTGCCACCACAGCTATCAGCAAAAAGCTCAGCAAAACCTTCTGGGAAATGTGAGGATGAAATAAACTGTGTATACATAATATGCAGTTGCCTTGCTTTCGGAAACTTGTGATGTTTAGATTAGGTTTTAGTTGCTTTACATAGCTGCCTCTTAGATTTTTACAAAAATATTTTTTTGTTTGTTCAAATATTAGTATTTTGTTTCTCTTGGTGTGCCTCCTTCACTGCATTCTCCAGCTACGTCAAAATCTATGACTTGCTTACAATTCCCTCCTTTCAGACAGAAGGTATGCTAAGTCAAATGAGGCCACTGGTGTAAGGAGTGACCTTAAAAAACGTATTTCAGGAACAGGGTGACATTTTCTCTACAGATATCAGAGAATTGTCCAGAGCTCACCAGGTCCCCCTGGAGCTGTCTCCAGATGACTGATGGGAACAGTTGTGAGGGAGCTGGATGGGTACCAGGCTACGCCGGCTCCACAGCAGGGGAGAAAGCCGCGACCTCGAGCAAATGTCTCAGTGCCTGAGCAGAGCCATCCTTCCACAACTACGTCAGTGACGTTACACTAGTGGAAAAAATTTCCATATGTTAGGAGACCATGCTGTATTATAGTGAACTGACTTCAGGAAAGCTACAACTGCATGCTTGGAAGTGCATAGCCATTAAGTGAACAAAATAAAAAAACATTAGTGCCAAGGCTAAGTTAAGGTGGAAGGAAACAAGTAATGGAAACTTCAATTGTTCAAGTTGCTACTACATAAAGCTGGCCACGTAACTCATTGATTGTGTTTTAGCTGTGCTCATAGAAGAGCCTTGAATTACTGCAATTACAGCAACAATGTTGTATCATTTCTTTCATTACGCATTTCAGAAGTAGACTGATGGAGAATTTGACTTCTGATCTGCAACAGACTTCATCTTTGACATATAAGATGCATGCAATGTTGTGGTTTCAACACTCTTTATGTTTTTCTTTAGGCAAGTGAAAAACTTGTTCTAACAAGGAATAAACTGTAATTTCTTCTTTGATAAAAAGGTCTTCAAAAAGCCAAATAGGTATTCAAAAAAAAAAAAAAAAAAGGGCAAACAAGAAATCAGACAAAATTTTGGCTGCCTTTGTTTCAGTCTCCCTCACCTGAGGCAGTGGCAGTACAATAAAGCAGTGCTCAGCTTTATGACAAACATCTTCTTTGTCCTGTGGACTCCTGCACTGTCCCCAGTAAGATTATCTACACTCTCTTACAAGAGTGGAAGTACAAAGCAGATGGATCAGGACTGTGTGAAGGACCTACTTACCTAGATACATGCATGATTCCATGAAGAAAACTTACACTTTGAACCAGACGTCTGGTATGTGTGGGCCTAGAGTTTGTTTTTTTAAATAAATTAATTAACCCAGTGTGAATTATATTGCATGCAGAATAATGAGGAAACAACAGCTGTATTTATAGGCTGATCATTGAAATCCACAAGACAAAAATATATTTATTTACTATCTATTGGCTCATCAGTACTAAATATTGAATTTGAAACTGACACTTTGTAGGTGCAAAAGCTTTTTAGCTCTGAATTCCTACCTTCCTACCTTGTCAAATTGAATATGTAAATAACTACCAAGAGCAAATATTTTTCCCACCAGTTCAGCACAAGTTTAATATTCCTTCCAAAGCAAGACTATTCTACAATGCAAAAGAGCTCACTGCCATCTTCTTTCCTTCACTGGTGAGCTATGAATGAAGTTAAACTAATCTTGTTTGTACTTCCTTGTACTTCCATGCACAGCTTTGTTTCACCCATTTAATCAGTCCTTAAGTTCTCACTCTGTATTTCTGAGTCCCTCTTAGTCCTTTTAGCAAGCTCTTCTAAGTCCTGCATTTTGATTTTTCTTAGAAAGAAATTTTCTGTCACACATGGCTTGATCAAATTCTGCTTTTCTCAAAACCTCTAAGTAATGTGGTTTTTGGGTCCCAACAGAATATAGCATGGCTGGGGAGATGTGCTAGAACAATGTAACAACGGAATACTATCTCCCTTCTTGGTAACACAATGCCTTCACAAATACAGCTCAAACTGTTTTCCATTTAGCTGTTTGCTGCTGCCAGTGCCACCTTACTGAATAACCAAATTTTCTCTTTACTCTCACCTCTTGATCCTTCACCATGACTGCTTTCACCATTACAGAAAAATGCCATTTCACACTTTTTTCCCTGCTAGGTGATTTTTTTTTTCCCCCCATCATGGCCTCTTGTCACTACCACAAAAGACTGGGTACACACAATAGACTTGACCTTCAAATTTTTAAAGATTTCTGGTAATGATGTTAAACTGGAAACCACACCTGTGGAGAGAAAGCCTACCAAGGGAAGAGGAAAGGGTACCTGTCCAGATTCTTTACAAAGGCTTTTTTTTTCCCCTGTATTACAGAGGACTTGAGGTCACATTACTAAGTTCTCACCTTACCAGCACTTCGGTCACTGTTTTTAAAGGCATCCACTGCAACATGTAGTATTTAACACTTCTATGGCACTTACTTTGCTAAAATATCGTATTTCTTTAAGGTAACGAACACCTCAAAACCTGGTGTTGTTACCATGTCTATTTTACATATGTAGCCATAGCACTTTGGTTACCAGCTTTAGGTGACCAGTAAGTCAACAGCAGCAACTGGATTAAAACACAGGGCTCAGCTTCCAGTATGGGTACTTGAACCACAAATAGAAGGCTGCAAAACATGTTGCTGTTGTGGTTTTAGTATTCTTTCACAATGCTAGGCTTGAAATCAGGAAAGTTTATAGGAGCACTGTGACTACTGTAATTTGTGTCTTGCTGTAGAGGATCCTAATTGACCATGGTTACGGGAGAAAACAGAAGAATAAAACCCAGATCCATATCCAAAATCGGCTAAAGAGGCTGCGTGTAGTCAGCTCCACACAGACTAGCGTCTGAGCTATGACATCAGTGTCACCGGGCCGCTACGGTGCTGGCTTGCCTCCAAAGAGCCTGAGGTTTGACACACTGTAATGAACGTACAAGGCTTGGGAAAGGGATCCTGCGCCCTCAGTATAACTTGTACACTGCAGATTCCTCCAGGATCACTACACCATGCTGATGTAGTGGTGTGCCCCTCTGCATACGCCCACGTGCACAAGGGTTCAAGGTTCAAGGAGCAGACTCCCCAAGCCAGACTTCAGCGAGACGACTCACCGACTCGTTTCTGCTGTCCTAGTAAAGGCTTTAGGGGCTTTTAAACACACACAGTTTTAAGAGCACCAAGTGGCTCCTACTCCATAGCGGTCACTTGCAAGCCGCTTTGGTAACCGCAGCGCCTGCGTTTTCGTGCCCGGGAGGCGTTCTGCTGACCTCGGCACAGCAGAGCGCTGGCAGCCTGCTTTACCTCCGCAGACGGACCGCTGTGGGCGGTGGGCGGCGGACGGCGGCGGCGGGCGGACCCCGCCGCCTCCCGCCTCGCACTCTTCAGGCACAGCTCTTCCCCTCGCTCTGGCGCGGGGGCCACTCGTTCCCTCGGCGCCACGGCGCGACCCACCTTGCCCACTTGCTCCAGCAGCACACCCGATAAGTCTAGGCCGACCGGGAGCACCACTTTACCTCCGGCCACGCACCGCTTTACTGTGTCGCGCCGCAACCGCGGCGAAAGGGCAGACGGGCGACTGCCTGCAGGCGTGGGGCGGCCGCTCCGCCGCGGCCAAGCTCCCGACCGGACCGGCGGATGCAGATCCCCGCCCCCGCAGGAGCCGCAGCTACTGCCCTCAGCGGGCGGTGCTTGCGGTCACACGTGCCCATGGACATGCCTCTCCATCGCCAGGCCGCCACCGCCGCCATCCTCGCAGCCAAAGGGTAGCCGTTGGGACGAGGCTGAGAGGACTAGTCTGCAGCGTCCCTCACGCCACCGGCTCCCGAAGCGAGACAAGCGCCGCTGCCTCCGAGCTGGAGCTTTTCAAGCGCTCGAGGTTATCCCGTGCGCCGCCGCCAGGCGTGGGCATAACGTGCCTGGACCACGGGTGCCCATCAACCCCCGGTGGCGACCGAGCTAGGCAGACTGCCCGTCAGGAAGGCGGCGGCTTTCCCGCGGCCACCGCGAGAGGGCGCTGAGCGGGCAAGGAGGAGCGCGAGATTTGTCGGCGCGGGCGGTGGCAGAGTGACCGTGAAGAGAGAAACGGTGGTTTGCCGCGCCCGAGCGCTGAAAACAAATCCGTCTGTCAACGGAGGCTACCTCTTGGCTCGGGTTTCAGAGCAGGAAAGGGACACAGAGCTGTGGGCAGCGGCTCGGCTGACGCCGGGGGAGCAGGTATCCAGGTGGCGCCGGGCGTCTGGGTGCCCTCGGGGCCGCGGCGAGGGGGATGAACGGGGGGACTGCGCCTGACGGAAAGACCCGGAATGTCCTGGAAGGCGGCGCGGCAGGCAGGTGCTGCCCCGGCTTCCCAGTGCTCCTCGCAAGGGACATTGGGCTCCTTGTCTGCTAACGGTCCTGCCGGCAGGGGCGGGAAGCAGGTGTCCTGGCCCAGCTGAGCGAAAGCTCTGAAGCATGTGCTGCCATCATGCTGTGAGAGCTTGGAGCCTGCAGCCTTCACCTCCCGTTGGCTCACTTCCAAAACACATATAAAATTTGTGATTTCCCCTTACAAAAAGTGGAATTGAAGTGTTTTTTCCCTCAGTAGTTCACTGGTGTTGATAGGTAATGATCGTTTCACCTGAGTGGGAAAGTCAAGTGGAGAAAGGGTTGGAAAACAGTTTTTGAAAAATAAATAATGCTGTTACGCACCTGGATTTTGGGGGCTTTGCCTCGTGGTGACTTCATATGACTGCTGAGTTTGTCAAGAGTCACCTCGCACTCTTCAGCAGTCCTACAGTATTTATGCTCCCAAGGGCATCTCCCAGTAAGACAGCGTTTGCTCAGTGCAGTGACGGAGGCGCTGCTTTATAAGTGTGTTAAGAAAAAAGTCCATTCTTAAGCGCTGAAGCGCTCGAACCCTGCCGTGCCCCACCCGAGTCGCCTAGGGTTCGCACAGCAGCGGAGATGCCCTGCGCTGGTGAAACCCTCAGAGAGCTCGGGCCCTCCGGAAGTGCCGCCTGCATTCGCGGGCGCGAGCAGGGAGCTGTGGGCGGTGAGGGCGGGCGGTGCTTGGCTGGGCCTGCCGTCAGCACCAGGGACAGGAGCCTGGCCCGGGCCGCGCCGCGGTGGGCGTTGGCTGCGGTGGCCGAAGCCGACGGCGCCGTGGGGCCTGCGCGGTGCGCGGAGGCAATAGCATCTGCCCTGAGCGGGGCCCTGAGTAGCAGCGGCTAACGAAACCTTTAGTACGAAAGAGTTCGGAAGTGCCTGACAGGCCGCGTACGAGAATGCTTTCAGCAATGGCTTTGCCGAGGTACACAACGACCATTGTAATACTACTTAAAAGAACTGCAGTCAAACTGTTTAGGTCTTCTCGTCTTACGGAACCTTAAGTCTCTGCCAGCAATAGTAGGGAAGTGATTGTGTCCCTGTTCTCGGCACTGGTGAGGCTACATCTCAAGTACTGCGTTCAGTTTTGGGCCCCTCACTAGAAGATTCTGAGGACATTAAGATACTGGAGTGTGTCCAGAGAAGGGCCAAAAAGCTAGTGAAGGACCTTTTTTTTGGGAAGTCTTTTGAGGAGTATATGAGGGAACTGGGATTGTTTAGTCTGGAGAAGAGGAGACAGGTAAGATTTCATTGCTCTCCATAACTACCTGAAAGAAGGTGGTAGTGAGTTTGAGGTCAATTTGTTGTCCCTGGTATCCCTAGTATCAAGTATCAAGAGCAAGAGAAAAGGTCCTGAAATTGCACCAGAGGAGATTTAGATAGGATATTAGGGAAAATTTCTTTACTCGCAGGGTGGTCAGGCATTGGAATAGGCTGAAGTCACCGTCCCTGGATGTGTTAAAAAAACATGTAAGAGTGGTACTTCAGGACACTGTTTAGTGGCCATCACAGAATCACACATAATCACAAAATGTAAGGGACTGGAAGGAACCTTGAAAGATCATCTAGTCCAACCCCCTTGCCAGAGCAGGANATGGTGTTAGGTGAGTGGTGGGGTTCAATGATCTTAGAGGTCTTTTTCCATCCAAAACAATTCAGTGATTCTATGATTTATTGCACATGTACACCATGCCTAAGTACTGACTGTAACGTGTGTTAAGTAGGCTCTTTTTGTCCCATATGCAGAATACATAGTTCAGGACAGGAAATTACAATTTAAATTATTTCTCTATTTATAGTTGGTTAAAGTTCACATTCATATGAATTGTAAATTAATACTCGTTGCAAAAATACTCTTCTGAGAAGTCTGCTTGCACCCTCAAAGGAAACGTTTTGTGTTTTGTCAAGTGCCTGTGAATACAGTGCTTTCAACAGACCGTTAATGTTATCAATAATTACAAGACAGTGCCATTTATATGAAAGGTTTGTTAGATGTAAGGCAATGTGTAAATACAGCAGATAAGTTTTACTAAGTATTATAAAAACAAAATCCCTGCAACCTTTTACAATTTTTTTAAGAAAAAGAAAAAAGGGACCAAAAAACCAAACAAACCAAAACCCCCAAAACAGAACATAATGAGATGTTGCTGTGGGGGGAAGAAAAGCATACCATGGTATTGTACAGTCACTTGTATAGATTGCTTATTTTTCAACAGCAGATTGGATATCACTTTTTCCAAAATTCTTTCATAGCTAAAATGCTATATCTCATTTGGGGGAAAAATGATTATGCTGACAGCAGTATTTTCAGTTTGTCTTTTAATAAAGCAAGCAATTAGAAAATTCATATTTAAATGGCTGTTTGTGGCTACTGATGCTACAAGCTACAGAAATACCAAAGTATTTTTTTAGAATAGTTTTTTTTTTACACAGCTATCAGAACAGTGAACCTGTTCGATTAATCTTGAAGCATCAGTGAAATTGCATCATAAAATGTGTGAAATTTATTGAATTTGTTTAAACTTCATGAATCTTTATTTGCAAACTTCTATAACTTCCAATTAATGAAAAGAATGGGTGTTTGCAGGGTGTAAATGTGCAAACAGGTGCTTTTCAAGCAAGAGATTATTTAATCCTGAAGTTGGTATAATGAAAGACCAAAATATAATTTCTTCTTCTGCCAGAAAGCTCCAGACTTCAAGAAATACTCATTTTTCAGCTTCAAATAATGCTTTTACGAAGCTGAAAGCCTCCCTTTCATGCAAATTCATACCCTGTTTGATTCTCTTTAGGAAGGTTAGGTGGGCGTAAATGAGGGTAGAATCTGATTTGCCTTTCTGTGGCATGCGGCTGCAGGCACTTGTTCTGTGTGCTCTGCACTAATTTCATCATACGCTGTGTGCATGTGCGTTTAAAGCTCTCCTCAAACCTTCAGTAGTGTGTTTTAGGGGTAGAAATTTTGATTGTCAGATGCTTTTTACAGGTGTGTCTGTGTTAACAAGTATCGGGATGAAAATACATGCCTCATTATCTTTGGAGTTTGCATTATGTAGCTTTGTCATCTTTTGAAGTCCTTGTTGATTCTGCTGTCTCTATAAATAACAAAATGTGATGGGTTAAGAACCATCCTGCCTTGCTGTTGAGATTTACCAGACTAGCTCAGATGGCTTGGAAGTAAGATGAAGCTATATTTACAGCAAAGCAAAATTTACAAGCATATATATATATGTATTTATATATACAATATTTACAAGTATTTACAATTATATACAAATTAGAAATAATACAGAAATCCAAACTCCCTCCTGGACAAAAGTAAACCTGCCCAGAAGGGCTCAAGGCTACCCTCTCTTTCTCCCTCTACTTTCTCAGACAGACAAACAAAACAACCATCAAAGCTTACATTGTTATGTGTTAGACAAGATTAGTGGAGAGATATTAGAGCGGAGTGAAGAGGAAATCAATATATCCAGAGTCCCAGACCAGAGTGGGATAAATTGTTTACATTTTGGCTTTTTATCCCACTCAGCAAACTAATGAATGATACAGACTTCATCATTATTTTCTTTTTACAAGCAATGATCTCATTTCTGTCATTAAAATATTCCAATTATCCTCAAACCAGCACACAAAAGTGGCTAAATGACCATAAGTAGTTCTGTAGATGAGCAAGTCTCATATCACAGCATAATCAATGACTTAGGCTGGAAAACATCATCCAGATGGAGAGACGTTATATTTGTTTTGTTATTAATAGGGTGATTTGCTTTTGACCCATGAGTTTCATTCCAGCCTGGGCAATTTCCTTTCCTGGAAATTTCAAATAGTTCTGTTAGGGGCTCATTCTGGGTTTTCTATAAGCCTTTCTCCGAGTCTAGTATCTTTTCTTCTAATCACAGTGTGATTTCACCAGCTGTTGCATTAGCTGTTCAGTCTCTGATCAGTCACAAAAAGACTATTTTTCTTGTAAATAAGCCCTTCATTTTTCATAAATTTCTGCAATATGGTTACATTAGAGTTTTGAGGCATTTTAGTAAGCTATTTGCACAGTTTAGTTGCAGTAACTGTAAATTGAAGATACAGCCATCAGGGAAAGTAAAAGAATGACTGCTGCCCAACAAGGCTGGACTTCTTAGCTTCCTGGGGGTTCCTCACCAATGAAAATTAGTATGTAAAGTAAATACATTGCAGGACAAAATAGGGCATGCTTTCTCCTAGGATAATGCTTTTGATGCCTGATCTCATTCCTTGCTGAGCTGAAGGGGTTACAGTTCTGAGTTAAAAAATAAACTAGTGGTAAGTGTGGCTTTCTGAGATCTTGATCATGACTAGTAACAAGGTATAATCTTTGATTTTGATCTGCTGTGTGCGTGCTTTTTCTCTCTGGTGACTGATATGGCCATTCCTACAGAAGTGCTCAGTTTTAGAGCAGTGCAGATTAGGGGTGCATTTGCACTGTCATTTACCCAAATTATAACAGCTCCAGTAAATGAGGCCTTTTCATTTGTGATTGCTTAGCAGTTCTGAATGTTCTTTACACGTGCTGTATGAGGGGGTGGGAGATTTGGTGGTCTCTTCCTTCAGACATTAGTGAATGAATAAACAATTTGCAGAACAACTCACAATTTTCACATCTTTTCTGATAAAGGACTGGAAGAAATGTCTTTAAAATTAGGATGACAGGTATGTCCAATTAACAGTTTAAATCACTGCTTTATTTTTGGCATTGGAGAAAGCAAACAAACAAACAACCCCCAAAAAACCAAAACCAAAAAAACAAACCTGCCAAAGGAATCTAACATTTTGGATCTTCAGCATTTTTATTTTGTGGAATTTTTCCAGAATAATCTTAGGTAAATGTAGCAGGCATGTCTCAGGTGAGAAATTTCTAGAGTAACTCTACTTTGATAATTTTACCTTTGTAAAATGACAGAGATTTGTTGTTCTCATTTTCAGTCTTGTCTTCCCATTCTAGTGTTGCCCACATACAAGAGCAAACAAGCAAGCAAACAGAAAAACAAAACCATCAAGCTGTTACATAGAGTGAAATAAAACATTGTGAATTGCAACTCCAGAGTTTTGCTCAAACATAAAATAGAAGGCATTCCAAGTGGTAACCTCCTTTAACTCTTCTTGTCATTTCCTTTAGCTCCATTATTAGCATAACCTTCCTGGCACAGGGTAAAACCAGAGTTATGGCAGTAGGTAATTCAAGATGGACTGTCAGCAGGATAAACCCCAGCAACACAGCTTGACTCATAACCCAGGCTGCTTTCATACTTGGGGCTAATCCAGCATCAAAATGTCAGTGTTGACAACACAATACACACAAATCTTGTACTCTGATTTTAGATAGAAAAAATGCTGGAATTTTCTTTCAGTTTAAACTTTTTCTGTTTTCAATTAGTTTGTGTAATAAAATGTTGGCTTCTTAATTCTAGCTCACTCTTCATCTGTAGGTATTCAGCTGTAAATGCATGTTATTTGTATGTAGGGATAAGTGAATCTCTTCCCACCTGTTTCGCCTGATATCTCTGCATCTCTTAATTGAAGGATGATTAATCCATCATTGTGTCTTTCTTAAAAGAGACATTGATAATCCTCTATTAAAAAGGAAAAGAGGTTACGGTTTGCAACTTTAATGTACAACCTTCCTAATCTTGCCTTGTGGCATTCTAAGAGTAAACAATATGCCCATTTACAGAAAGACTTGGGCACTGCTGTACATTAAGTTGTCAAGGTCACTGAGCGATTTAACACCATTCTCTGTCTCAGAACTGATTATCTCTGATACTTAGAACAAATAGCATCAGTCTTGTTCAGTTCGATTGTTTGGTGTCTTGATCTGGTGGTTTGTTCAATTGAGCCTATTGATTTATTCAAACAATTTTAGTTGTGGTGTCTGAAGACTGGGATAAACTGCTGAGAAAACAGCGAGCCAGCTGGTTCTTCCAAATAAGGGCCTAATTCAAGCGCCACTTTTCCTAGAGCATTAAAAAAATTGTATGAGCATCAAATATGCATTTCTAGAGCCTTTTAAGATAGGTGTTTACAAAGAGCTATATGACCTCTAGATTATCCAATTAAAGAAAGACTGCCAGTTCACCTACCTTGACAAATGAGAATGCACAAATATTTTCCACTGCTGCTGGTACATTCACTGCATCAAAGAAATGAAGGAAAGCAAAAAGACGCAGAACATGGCCTGCAAGTAATGCTTTAGCCACTTAATATTTTAAGGGAAAGGTGATGATTTTAAAATAAACTTGGCAGCACTGGAGAATGACTGCCAGTGTATGTTTTTTTTCCAATGGGTAGCATCTCAGCGCCCCACCTTTCAACATCCTACAGAGTTTTCCCTGACCCTGTAGACATAAAATAAATTTGTTTAACACCACCGCCTTAACAGATGACCTGCAGTAAGCTCTTATTGTAGCTATATGCCTTGTTGTAGCTAAATGGAAATAGAACAAACTAGACTAGATGTTTGGACGTGGCACTTGGTGCCATGGTCTAGTCTTGAGGTCTGTGGTAGTGGGTTGGACTTGATGATCTTTGAGGTCTCTTCCAACCTTGCTATACTGTGATACTGTGATACTGTGACTCAAACTTAGCACAACAGATTTCTTTTAATACATTCACGCTAGCAATCTGCCTTGCCAGTTACATAAATCTACAAAAAAGAGTATGTGCAAAGCAAACATCTGCTACTTTAACATCAGTTAGGAAATTATAGCCAAATGTTCCCAAAAAATACAGTGACAGAACTGCATCAAATGAGGACTTTTAATAGCTATTTAATAATGATTTAAGCAAAGTAATCTCAGTTTTCATTCACACATGTCTCCATTCCTTTCTTAGTGTTTTCGGATGTGCTGGGAATAAGGGAGGAATTGAACTCAAAACAAGAAGGGCAGGATGAGGGAGTGTGCTAGCTGACTTAATTGGATTCTCCCAAGTGGTATTTTTTTTCCTATTTGAAAGGTGTGTAGGAAGATTGTTTCTCAGATGAGAGGAAGAAAGATTAGTAATGTGTTAATAGTCAGATGCCAAATGTACAATTCACGTAAGACAGAAACTGACAAATCAGCTATGTAATTTGCACTTGCACCATGTTTTTGTGCAGTAAGCAGAATGAAGGACCCGTACGGAAAGGCACACTATGTCAGAAAAATGTTCTTGACTACCTCTGTTGAACAATAATATGTACAATAAAAAAAAAATTAATATATAGCTTTATTGCCATTTTCAATAGTAAAAGGTGTGTTTAGGGTCATCCAAGCTTTCTGACTAATTTCAGGGGCCTGGGGGAGGACCAGTGAAATACAAATTCAGGATTCTGCTATATGAGTAACTTGATTTAATTCCTCTCTGTTTAAAGGAGAGCATGATTTAACAAGAGCAGACCTCCTAGACAAGTAAACAGAAATTTATTCCATTTATCTTTATTCCATTTATCTTTATTTCACAGCCCTTTTCCTTAAATGTTGGAGATCAGTTGTAGAGAGACTGAAATGAAAGTTCCAGTAAATATATGCTCTGTGATGAGGTTTTTCCTTCCTTTTCCTTTTTTCATCCTTTACCATAACAATTTTGGGTAAAGCAAGAATTAGAGTGGGTGTGATTTATTGAAATGGACTTTAACATGATATTTCATGGAATCTTCACATTTAATTTCTTCATTTGAAATAAGTGGTTTCTGCATTGCCCAAAGAGAACAGCTTTTACTGCATGAATCTTATTTCTCATCTGACTGAATATAATGATCCAAGACCTCAAAGATCGGTGTGGTTTTCTCTTTTTCAGAGGAATGATTTTCACAAGGAATCTATGCAGTATGACCAACTACTGAGCTGCCTAATGTTACTATGTTAACTCTGTCCTTCATCAAGTTAAATTCTCTTCTTACTTCACTGAGCAGCAGCAGAAGGCCTGCCTCCTGACCCTGTGTATTAACTAGTGAAGATTCACTGGTCACTCATTGCTTGGAGTGGGGAAAATGGGAAGAATCTCTAGGAGATGTGAATTGAGCTGAGCAAACTCCCTGTGGCCTGCACAACAGCATGAAGATGTGCAGTGGCATTGAGAGAGAACTTTCAAATTCATATAAGAAATTTTTGGTTAAATAGGGAAAACCTTTTTTTTTTTTTTTAATGAACTTACGTAGCATGTCTAATATAGACAAATGAGAGGAGAGCTCTTACCCAAGACCTTCTGATATATTCTCTTCTCTGGTTATATATTTACAACTACGACCAGTCTAGTGTATGTTAATACTACTCAAAGGCTGATGAAGGTCTCATTTTCACAGTCACAGCTCAGCACTGGGCAACTACCTTAGAGAATCTAGAGCTCTGAGCCATCATGCTCCAGGCACTAGAAAGACTTCTGTAAATTTTTAATAACATAGTCCTTCATTCTTTCCCCACTTAGCCTCATTATATTCTTACTACTTCTTTGAGCTCAACCTTTAATTTTTTTGACATTAGAAGAACTCTTTTGTACACAAAAGTAGAAGTTAGCATTGAAAAGGTTAGCTCATGGCTGGACAGGACAGAAACAACTATCTGATATTCAGAGCAGGCTGCACTATGAAGATTTCTCTGGTTTTTGCTCTGGATGGTATCCAGGGAGGGTTGTGAAAATCTTGTGTGTCTGATTTTGTAATGCTTCATCCTTGTAATGATGCTTCTGCTTCTTTTGACTCTCTTTCCTTGACTCTGCTCTTCCATTGACAACGTTTGTCTCATTAATGAAGCAGAAACCCCTAAAAATTATTCTACTTTTGTTGACTTCAAGGGACAAACCTTGCCTATGAGGCCTCAAGCCCTCTTTTAAGGGTCCCTCTCTTAAATCATTTCATGATAATTAGTTGTTTCTCCCCGTAGATCTGTTTCAGCATGTTCTGCACAGCTGGTTTTCCTTTTTGCTTATGTGCAATAGAGCAAAATTGTATCCAGTGACATTTAATATTCAGCTTCCTCAGGTGAATGCACTACATGCTGGGCATTTTGAGCAAAGAATATACCCAGTTGGATGATACATGTTTTTATTAGTTACATTTTACCATTAAAATGTTTGATTCTACTTGGCTCATCTTACAAAGTAAAATGTGCCTGTAAATAATAGGTGAAATCAGGGTGGTGGGTGTCTGTAGATTATTTCTATTGAGAAAATTAATTACTATGCATCCCTTATCCATTTCAGTAGCAATCTTTGACTTTCATATGTAATAGTGTAGATTCGACTTTTGTGATAACTATATAGTGAAAGAAGAAAATGTGAACAGTGGAAAAACGAAATTATATTTCCAGTTGTGAATCTTGGAATGGACTGCAAAAGCTAGTTAAGAGTAGCTTCATGATGATGAAGAGCATGTTTACAGGTAGACATACTGAGATATGAGAAGATTAAGTAATTTTCCCAAGGTCACACAGAAAGCATGGAATAAAAACAAAAGCACAATCTTGAACTTTTGATTCCAGCTTTTGTGCATTTTCTCTGGACTATCCCTCCTCCTCTTTGTAGAGGCTTGCTATACTAAAGTGCTTACTGCTTTCTGATCAAATCACAGTAGGCCTGATAACATACAGTTTGCAGCCCAGCTCATATATCAGTATTAACCCTGGCTTTAAAAAAAGTGAAACTTAGGAGATTTATTAAAGTACAGTTTCATGGAGTTAGCAGAAAATACTAGATTGAAAAAATGTTTTTAAAATTCAGTAACTTTTAGTACCGATGTAACATATATTTAAATCCTTCATTTCAGCCTGAGGGGCTGTGTAAATGTTTATGCACATTTTTCACATAATCACAGAATTATTGAGGCCAGAATAGACCTCTGAGATCATCAAGTCCAGCCTATGACCCTAATACCACCGCATCAACTAGACCATGTCACTAAGTGCCACATCCAATCTCTCCTTAAACACCTACAGGGACTGCAACTCCAACACCTCCCTGGGCAGTCCATTCCAGTGCCTAATTACCCTTTCCATGAGGAAGTGCATCCTAACATCCATCCTAAACCTACCCTGGTGCAGCTTCAGGCGACCCCCTCTCGTCTTGTCAGTAGTTGCTTTGGAGAGGAGCCTGACCCCCACCTTACTACAACTTCCCTTTAGGTAGTTGTAGAGTGTTATAAGGTTCCCCCCGAGTTTTCTCTTCTCCAGGCTGAACAACCCCAGCTCCCTCAGCCTCTCATAAGACTTCCCCTCCAGTCCCTTCACCAGTCCCATTGCTCTCCTTTGGACCCACTCCAACACCTCAATATCTTTTTTGAAGTGAAGGGCCCAGAGCTGCACAGTACCCGAGGTGCGGCCTCACCAGTGCTGAGTACAGGGGCAGAATTACATCCCTAGTCCTGCTAGCCACACTATTCCTGATACAAGCCAAGGTGCCATTGGCCTTCCATAATACCTGGGGACACTGCTGGTTCATGTTCAGCCAGTTGTCACCCGGCACTCCCAGGTCCCTCTCTGCCAGGCTGCTCTCCAGCCACTCATCCTCCAGTCTGTAGCACTGCATGGCGTCATTGTGGCCAAAGTGTAGGACTCTGCACTTGGCCTTGTTAAACCTCATACTGTTGGCCTCAGCCTATCAACCCAGCTGTCCAGATCTCTCTGAAGCGTCTTCCTACATTCCAGCAGATCAACACTCCCCCCACCCCCAGTTTGGTGTCATCCACAAATTTACTAATGGTGGACTCAGTCCCCTCATCCAAATCATCCATAAAGATGGTGAATGGAACTGGGCCCAGTACTGATCCCTGGGGGACACTACTGGTCACTGGACACCAAATGGATGTGGCACCATTCACAACTACTCTCTGTGCCCAGTCACCCAACCAGTTTTTAACCCAGTGACAGGTGCACCTGTCCAAGTCATCAGCTTCCAGGAGGATGCTGTGGGAGACTGTATCAAAGGCTTTGCTGAAATCTAAATAGACCACATCCATAGCCTTCCCCTTGTCTGCCAGGTGGGTCACCCAGTTACAGAATGACATCAGATTGGTTAAGCAGGACTTTCCTTTCCTAAACCCATGTTGGCTGGTGATTAATTTTAGGTTTCTGAAAAACTTTCCAAAAATCAAATACACTGATCCAAAGGGTGCATCTGGGCATGTGTATTAACTTTTTTAAGTGCTGAGGCTTCTGAAGGAACTGCTGTTGGATTAGAGGTACAGTCACTTTCTGTGTGACCCTTCAGGCATGGCACTGTGTGAAAGGGTATGGATTCCATTCTGTTTTTCCAGTCAGTGGAAAACATATAGCAATTGTTAGTATGTCCATAAGTATCCCACAACCTACTCAGGAAATGTCCTTTATGAAAATTTACATGACAGAGCTTTTTGTAAGAGAGAAGAGTTGGTATGTGATCAGAAGTTTCAACAGGCTGATAGTCACCAAGTGTGCTGGTTTGAGGCTAATTGGAATATTTTTATTAAAATAATTATGTTATAGGCTGTGAAAACAAACCAATGATGATGTCTATTTCACTCATAGGCTTGCTGAGATGTATAAGAACAAGGACACAAACATAGATAACAGACAGTCTCTCGGTCTCTCTGGGAGCCAGTGGGTCTTCTGCTCTCTGCTGAATAACCTAACTAACCACTCTGCTTCTAACCCCCTGATCCTCCAAACTCACCTTGCACGTAAGGCAAACCCTGGGGTAAGGTAGTGGGGTGGAAAGAAGGTGAAAGGGTGGTTGGGAGCCCCTCCTGGGGACTCTGATTTCTGGGAGGGGTATTGTGTTTCTGTATTACCTTTAGCTTGTATATTTCTGTAAATATTCATGTATATTGTGTATATATCTGCTTGTATATTGTGCTAAGCTGTAAATATAGCTTCATTCCTTAACTTCCAGCCAGCTGAGTCTAGTCTGAGTGATTTTACAAAGTGTGGGGGGACGGGGAACTCCCAAACCATCACACTGAGTTACTAAAAGATAAGACCTAGGGGAAACTGGGCTTGCAAGTATGTGCATGAGCAGTAGAGAAAGATGGTATGTAACAGATTCCAAAATAAAGGAGGAGCTCTGCTCTCCTTCCTTTGGCCTTCTGGGACATCCTGGCCATACGTCACAGGATTCTGAAGCCATATATACCGAGAGCCTAGGTAGCTGGGTTGGGGAAGCACCAGTCTTACCACCATGACAGTGCAGTTCCCAGTGGGGACACCTACCTTAAGAAGATAAATGCCTGCTGGCTCTGCAATCTATGCATCTCCGGAGTTTTGCTGGTCAGTTGGATAGGATGAGTATAACTTGCTCTTTGATCAATAGAGTTATTCGACATTCTTTGTCATATATTGTAATTTCAGTTTTTTGAGCTATAAGCATTGTAGTTTCCAGTATACCCTTCTCTTTATGGTTTTAGTATTTAAGCTATAATAAGGTGTTGAAACTGTACCCAGAGAGGGGAATACCTGTGCATGCGTGCGTTCCCTGGTCCCCAAAGAACCCACTGGAAAACTTGTGCTATCCAAAGATGCAGTCTCAAATTTTTGTGTTTGTCTCTGAACCATCTTGTACTGTTGTGGAAGTCACAGTGAAGTTATTGAAGTGCTGAGGGAAAAGAGTAATGGCTTTGATTTTACATTGTGGGTAAAACATACTTCACAGACGTTTCCCTCAGCAACTTTTTTTACATATGTCTGAATTGGTTGTGGGAATTAACGAGGCAGGAATTATGTCATGTTAATGTTTTCAGTGGCTGAGCTAATTATTCATAGCAAGGTAGAATGCTGAATTTGGGTAATACTGAAATCAGTTTCTTTGTGGGGAGGAGGAAATGAATTCACATAATGCAACATATACTGCTTCCGTGCTATCATAAAATTTCACATTACTGATGTAGGAGATAATTTTCTCCAGGATAACCTATAATATTAGAAAATTACATAATAGAAAATACCAAACACTAATGGCCTAAGAGGTACGTGATAAGCTTTACTTTGTGGTTATGTCAACGTTTATGTGCTGATACAGTTTACTGTGAGCTGCTGCTCACTCTGCTCTACAGCATAGCTAAGGCTTGATTCAAACCTGATGAAGTTAAAAAGAGTATTTCTACAAGATCTGATTATTTTTCAAGTTACAATCATCATCAGAAGACCTACTTTAGGCCATTTTTGCCATGAATGTTTATGTTTCTGAGTGATAGGCCTAATGGATTATGACAGAATATGTATTGTAGTAGCCCAAACAAAAGTGGGTCTTGAATAGGGCCTCCTACATAAAGTCTTCTTGGAAAGGGTTGGTTAAAGTTTTCTTGAAAGTGATAAAAGAAATAAATCTTTGGTACTAGATCTGCATCAATACTGCCATTTATGTAAAGTTTAAAACAAAACAACAACCCAAAGCCCACAAGGATAGGAGGTTCCTCACTGTAAAGAGATATTAATCCCTTTGCATTCCTTGCAGCCACTGATCCTGCTATCTATCCCCAGTTTCAGGTGAATGTTAACCTCGAAAGCCAATTTCATTGCCGAAAAGTGTCTGTAGGTAATACATGGACCAACTGCTGTTTTGTAGTCTAATAGCATGAGATCTTGACATCTCTATACGCAGTGAGGTGATACCAGCGTTTGGAAAGTGTACTAGTGTTTTCCTGTACTGACTGACTTGCGGCACTTGCTTTGCTCTGCAAGCCAGTTACATAGAATTCCTGTGCTTTGTCTCCAGTAGAACCGTGTTGCAGCCAGGACTGCTGTAACTGCAGAAACAAAAAATATCTTACTACAGTTTGTGCTTTGTATTAGACTGTTAAGGCTACGTTTGCTCTAGGAAGACTTCTCACCATACTGTCTACTGTCCATATAAGGGATGTAAATACGACAACTTGCAAATCTTGACAATTGTGAACTTTTTTCAAAGTGAGCATTTAGACTATAAATCTGATGGGGTAAGAAAGGTATAATAATATTTAGTAATCTTTGTTCTGCATGGAATATTTAGTGTCTGGGATTATGGGCCATATCCAGGGTTGCTAGGAATGACAGTACTACTCATTTATTTCTTTAAGACTGCTTTTGCATAAATCTATTTATAACATGGGACTCCTCACATTCCTATGACATTAAAAACTGCAAAGCTACAAGTTGAAGTTGCTCAGCCTCTGAAAATACTGTTGTTTGGTACTAACAGCCTTGGAGATAAGGGCCCTCTCTCAGTAGAGCCATACTGAAACAGTGATTTCAGAGGCAGAGGCAGCCAGATGCCCTGTCAGAGTTGCTGTGATGGTAGCAACTTTCATTGAAGAACCAGAGGATGAAAGCTACTTAGACCACTTAGGCCATGGTCTAAGTAAAAATGGCACCAGTTGCACTGAGGAAAATGGAAACACGTTTAACTTACCTATATGTTGCTCTAGGGCTCTAGCACTCTGTGGTGCTTTTGGATTTTATTTCTGAGTATCAAGCTTGCTGTTGCTTTTGCATATGACTTCCAGAAAAATACTCTTTGCTACACTTAGCTGAGAATGTGTGAAAATTTACTCAAGTATCACATGGTATGATGACACTTTTTAGTCCACTAGTGGTTGCAAAAGTTTCCAAAAGTATGGAAAATAAGGACCTTAGTTCCTGGCAGTATCTGAAAATTTGAAAGATTGGCAACTTGTGGCTGGTGCCTTATACCATACTTCAATCTTGACTTGCAGCAGCCTTTTACTACACTGACGCTTGGTACCTTCTCTGTAGGACCACGAGTAATGGCCAGTTGCTCAGCAGTTTTGCAAGATTCCTTGGATAATCAGACCGAACATTCTCACTTGTGACTCAAGTCTGAATTTGGGCTCAAGCCCATGGAGGTGAAGAACTTGTCTGTTTACTTGCAGCACTGCGTGTTGCTGCCTTTGCCAGCAAGATACTCTATGAACAGCTGCTGTAGTACAAAAGGCCAAAGGGAAGCCTCAATTTGACTGTAGTCCTATCACACCTCCAAGTCACTGGAACATACTCAAATGCATGGTAAACTACAGGCAGGCTCTGCAGTGCAGAACAGGCTGTACAGTTGACTTCAACTGAAACATGAATCATCTCAGTCCTAAATTATTTTAATCCAATCAGTCATTGGTGTTAAAGGGCGTAAAGAGACAGCAAAGCGGAAAGAATGGCTGCCAGGCAGAGGATACAGGACACAAATAAAGCTGCTAGAGGAGATGAAATATAAACTAATAATGATTTATTCCAAACGCCACTGAGGTTACGATGTGAATCACTTGGATAGATATCCAGGTGAAAAGAATTTTGGAGGCTTTCCCCTGAATGATCTTCATAGTCTTAATGGAGGTGAAGGGAAAGCAACAGTTACACAGAATTGTACACACAAATTATGAAGTGCTCCCAAACAAATTCTTCTAATTAATATATGCTTTTCAAGCCTCTTGTAAGTAGATGAGCACAAACAGCTGTAGTTCTTTTTATAGATGCAAACTAATCTCTAGTACATGTTGGAATTGAAAGATACAGAGAACAACATGCTGTGGATTCGCGTGGCTTTTCTAACCATGGAAGTATTCTTTTTATACCCCCTAAAAGTGGAAGAGAATGCAGAAGAATGCTGAGTATAGTCTTCAAGAATACTGATTAGGAACAAAATCATGATAGGAACAAAGGGTCTGCTCTTAATGGCACATACCACGTGTGAGTTTTGACCTGTTTTCTTGACAGGCTCAGCCTTTTGTGATTCATAGGGAATGGGCAGCATTTGCTAGCATTTATTCCCAGTTTTCACTAGTGTGAGTGGCCTTCATGACAAAGGAAGTTTTACATGCTTCACATTTAAGTAATCTGTAAAGCCTAAGCAATAAGTCATAACTGAATTCTGTAGACTTGATGGATATCTTTGAACATACATCCTACTTGGAGATAATATGTTTTCTCTCTTCTTTCTCCTTATTGCCATCTGTTTATACTATCAGTTTAATATTGTCCTCTGCCTGGACACAATATCCAGTTGCGAAGGGACGAACTGTAGTAGCTCCTTCCCATCTCTAATGCCCATGATTTTATTCACATAAAAACATCCTGGGTTTTGAACAGTTTGTTTCTTTTGGCAGTTTATTGCCAGCCTGAATGGCCACTTTTTCATGGTCTAACATCTGGCAGCTGCAGAAGTCCTTATCACCTCCATTTCTTAGTTTAGTTCCTTTTAATAAACCTCAGTTTGAAATCAGTTTACAAAAGTTTGTTCCAAAACAATGCCCCAAATCTTCTGGATCCCTCTAATTTTCTGGTTTTTTCTTTTTTGGTGGTGTTTTTGTTTTGTTTTGTTGTTTTTTCCCCTCAATGGAACAAGATGGCTACATTTTTATTGATTTTATGCCTTTCTCTGATGTGACATAAGGAAGAAGTGATTAACCTAGGACAAAATTGCTTGCTGGGTTCCCTTCATTATGGAGGAAAAAAAAAAAGAGAACTACAAGAAGACCTATGGAGAAGAACTGTTTCAATAGCTCTTTGTGCCCTGTGCTTTTCAGCTCAGAAAGTATATGTCCCCACTGTGGACTGACTATAGCTCACAATTCTTGTGATGTAGACTGCTATGGATTTCGAATTAATTTTGTACATTTATTGTAACAGCTAGAAGGAGCACCAGGGAAAAGCAGATGATCACTGTTTCGTGGAACTATTTTCCTTTCCTTTTAGGGGAAATAAGTACAGGCTACTGGATTTAATCACTTTGGAACAAAAACCTCAGCTATAAGAATGCTGCTATTTAGAGAAGTGGAAAATGAAAATCCTGAAGATGGGATGGTGTGGATTCCACACATCTCAAGCACAACTATTTTTGGACAACTAACCCTTCTCCTAAGATTTACTTGAGCAAAATATATCTAAAGATTAACCACTTGGAAGGATTAGAAGGCAGTTGTATTGACTTACCCATAAGACATTTCAGTACAAACATTGCTTTGAATTCTGCATTCTTCTCATGAAACCTGCTTAAGGAAGGTTGATAGGAGCTTCCTAATATTTTACTATAACTCTGGGGAGGTTAGCTAACAGTAGATCGAACTGGTCTCTCAAGTGACTGTTGGCAAAAATAAGCTAAGTATAGAAAAGACCATACCCTCATCCTCAATGTTATTTCTTTCTCTTCCCCTAGAACCTCAGAAATTAAAGATTTGAGACTGCTCAATTACTGCTCAAGTGCATTGCCTTTCAATTGGATTGTAGAAGAAAATGAGGGGAAATGTGTAATTAATGAGAGAAGGGAGCACTGACCATATGATTAAACTTTCATTTGGTTGACTTTACAATAATGCAGAAACCATCCTCAGGAAGTATTATACATTTCCCCCCAAATCTCTCAGGTTTAACTCTGTAATAGCTTTGAAGCTAAACTACAGTAAGTGAAAAGAGCGCCAGTTTTGAATTTCGTACTTCTATTCCCTCTCAAGTTAATCCTGGGAGGCTTGTAGTTAAGATCCATGCAGTGGTGGAATATACCTGAGCAGAGTAAATTCCAAGGTGATTCCAAAAAGTGAAATAAATTATTTCATGAGCTGCATAAAGAAGAAATAATAAAAAGACAATGTGACTCAGATCAAGAAGTGAACCACTGGAGAGTTCTGGTGCTGAAAACCTTACTCCTCTTGTTTTCATCTTTGCTTGTTTTGTGTTGTGTCTTTATAGGAGCATTTTAGAACAATGTAGGAAGGTATTCAGCTAGTCCAGAGGTATTGGCTAAGGTGACATTCTGGCTTGCACCACTCACTCAGCTGTTGAAGTTCATGAGCTGCTTGTGGCTGTTGATTTTAGGGTACAGGAAACCAGAGTTGTATCGAGAAGGCAACTCTACTCCTTGGACATTGCTGTATGTTACTGTAATGCTGGGTACCTGAACTGTAGATGGCCCATGCTGAGACGAGACTCTTCTTTTTCCAATACCATTCAGGGTTTCACCGCTCTAAAGGACGCAGGGTTAAAAAAAAAATGGAAAACACAGATGTCTACAAGGAGATCAGGTTGCATCGTCTATGAATAAGTAGCATGTATTTAGTACTTTGCTGATCTCTACAACTAACACAAAGCCAGACTTAAGGGATGGAGGAACAAGTAGATATGGATATTCTTTTAATATTTCATTAATGACTTATGAGAAAAAAAAAAGTTAGAGTGATAAACCACAGGCTTTGCGTTTGCTACTTAATCTTTCACTTTGGTGAAAGATCAGGCTAAAGACAGCACATTCAACTATGAACAAAAGTGCTGTGAATATGCTCCCACAGTCTATGAATTCAGTCAAGTAAGGAGTCTCTCCATATAAAGGGAGATTACTTAGGTTCATTGTGGCAAGAGGTGATAAAAAATGTAGTGATAACAGTGTGCATAGTTTGAAGGAGGAAGTAAAATAATGAAGTGAAAACAGGAAATAAGGGAAAGACTAATTACCATTTTTTGACAACAGTAATGTTAGCCTGTTGCTTCCACAGGACCTTTAGCTTTAGGATTCTTATGAGCAATAGCTCATAAGAACCACTATTAACAATAAAGACATAATTTAAGATGTTTATATTACATTGGGGTTCACGCTGCAGAGATAAAACTGGCTTGTTTTCACATGTCAACTCTTTTCTCTGTTTCCCTGTCTGTCAATAATTAAGGCGAGTTGACTCACTTGTGGCAGATGTCAAAAAACTGTTGTGAGTATGCCATAGCTTTGTTACTTGGAAGAAGAAATAAATGCTAGCAAAACATCTTACTGAACAGGTGATATGACGTGTTTCAAAAACTTACCTTGATTTCCTCCAACTTGCGTTTTTTAGATATTTGCTGCTACCCAAAACAGAAAAATTAAATAGTTAACAACATTGCTTTGTGCAGCAGTACTTGCCACAAGACTGTAGCTGAGAGATACAGCCATGAGAATGGTTAGCTCATCTTACTGTGCATGTTACTCATTTAGAAATGGCACAAAATTAATGCTTGCATGCTCCACTGAGGAAATCACAGACCTTATCAGGGGACCTACTGAATTAAAGAATTTCTTGGAGAAGTTTAACTGAAGAACTCTGTAGGCCATGTGTTCTCCTTCTGCTTAGTATTAGAAATGATCTACCCTTTGTGATCATGTTTTTTTATATTCTTCTGGGAGAATCATGTTATTTTTGCATCTCAGAAAATAACATTTGTGCTCAGAGACTGGGATTGCCATTATTTTTTTTGTTCTCTCAGTTACTTAGACTCATGCCAAGTATTAAAATAATCATTCTTACAGTAGATATAGCAGTGTACTTTGTGATGTTCAGTTCCACCATGGCTATGCCATCGGCTTCTACACCTATCTGAAAAAGGTAAGAAAAAAATAAATGGCATATAGGTATGTCACATATTTTTTAATATATGTGAAATGCAAAGTATAGGAAAAGGATAAAAAAAAGGACCTGAGAAGACTGACTGAAAAGTGGTGATATGCTAAAGATAGCCTTGTTTTTCACTCCTCACCATATGTGTTCATTTGATAGCAAATGGTAAGACAACAGAAAGATTGACCATGTAATTTAGCAACAAAATACCAGTATTATTGAATGCACACTTCAAACCAGACATAAGACAAGGTACTATTCAGATGCTAAGATCACTGTACCAGCAACATGGCTTGTCAGACAACAAAGACAGATGAATAATGAAGCAGGGTGGAAGTAGAAAGCTGATGACCTTTTATAGCCTCTAAGTCATTACTCGTGTTAAATCTTAGGTTATCCCCATCTTCTTGGCAGGAAGCGTCATGATTAATAATGGTAAAATGTGCAGATTTGTTAATCTACCAGTTGTCAGAAAATTTAGATACTACACAGTCTATTACCTTCTCACAAATCCCAGAGTCATGGCTCTTCAGTTTAGATTTGGCTCTTAGGTCACTACTTTGAGTCGTCTCTTTAACTGTTTCATAGCAGGTCTGTCTGCCAGCAAGTCTGGAGTACATATTGGGAGTATCCATTTCAGTGTCAATACAGCCCTAAAAAGAATATAGTAAAACCAATCACTCTAGGTTCTGAGGAACTTCCATCTAGTTTGCCCCATGAGAACCAGTTTTACCTAGAGAGAAATTAAGAGAGACAGGCACAAGTGTTTGGTGGAATAAGGGACTGTTTCCAAAGTGACTCGAGTGGAAGCAGAAATAAATAGAAGGAAATGTCTAGTGCCTGCAGAATCAGTGTTTCAGAAACATTTTATTTAAGCCCTGAACTTATAAGCTTTGTTCCAATTAAAAAAAAAAAATAAAAAAAATCCCTTCCTTGTTCTATCAGCCTTTTCACTATGATGATGAAGAATCACAGAGTTTCATAACAAAACACTGAAACAGCTAATGAGATTGTGATGAGCGGCTCATGGCAAACCAGTCTACTTTCTGTCATAAAATGGGGGAATGTATCTGTGCAATATACTTTTTTTACTTTTTCATGCAATAGTGTTTTTTTAAAAGTAGGTTGTGTGCTTTGAAGGTAGCTTCCATCAGATGAGAATGTATAACTGCTAAAAAATACTTAAAGCAATTATTGATGCTTTCAATATTTGATATTTTCAATTACAGACACTTTGATACACTTTCCTCAGGGAAGAAAATAAGAATAAGAGGTGTAGAAAAATTTCAACTTTGATTGAACAGGGAGATGGGGCTGTTCAGCCTGGAGAAGAGAAAGATAATACCTAATAGTGGCCTTCTTGTACCTGAAGGGGGCCTAGAATAAAGCTGGAGAGAGACTGTTTATAAAGGCCTGTAGTGACAGGACAAGGGGCAGTGGTTTAAAATGAGAGAAGAATAGATTCATGTTGAATGTTAGGAATGAGTTCTTTACCATGAGGGTGGTGGAACTCTAAAACAGGTTGCCCAGCAAGGTAATTGCGGCTCCATCCCTGGATATATTCAAGGTCAGGCTCTACAAAGCTCTGAGCAATCTGATCTAGGGGAGTATGTGCCTACTGGCTGCAGGGGAGTTGGATTAGATGATCTTTGGAGGTCCTTTACAACGCAAACCATTCTATGATTCTATGAACAAGATCCAGATGTACTCAAGCCTTATAGAAAAATCCAGACTAAAACACGTCAGTTGCTTGGATATTTTGTTTTGTTTTTGGTTTTGTTTTGTTTGGTTTGGGGTTTTTTGTTTTGTTTTACTTTGAGTAATTTTTATTTTCTATTTCACTGGTTTACTTCAGGTGTTAAGAATGACTTTCCTACCACAAAGAACTGTTGAATTGTTTGCATGGTTTCCCTTTCTCAGCACTGATAGTAGTACAAGTTGTCTGGGGGGGTGTGTGGTTTTGTTTGTTGGTTGGTTGGTTTAGGGATTTTGTTTGTTTGTTTTTAAGAATCAGGATTTAGAATCAAAGAGATGCAATTTTTTTATTACCCAATTTTAAAACCTTCCACCTAAATGGTGGCTAGTAGCCAAAAGTTTTCCATTTTGATTGGACCAAGAAGTCAAAAGAATATAGAGTTCAAAGAAACTGAAATGTTACTGTTAAAAACAACTGTTATAATTCACTGCTTGGCTGGGTTAGATACAATTGTTTCTGTGACTGAAAAATAATCACCAGGAATATTGTGGCTTTTCATATATTTGGAAATTTCATTTAAAACATTTGCAATGACCTAATGTGCTTAGTTACTTGGTTAATGTAACTGAGTTGCAAGATAGAGTTTAGGATGCCAAATATTTGCCCTGTTGTCAACTGCTTTGCAAAACATTCAGTTTCACTTAGACTGGCAGCAGCAAGCTGTTGAGGTCTTCTGTGAAAATGATTTTGTAATGAATTTAATGATTTGGCTAAATCTCATGATCAATATGCTTCCAAATACATCTCACTTGACTTACAGAAAGCATTATCTGTTTCATTATAAGCTTACTTTCACTACAGAACTATTTAGTGATGATCAGTTTCTTTTTTGTGTATTTGTTGAAAATCCAGATCTCTGGTCAGACAAGTACAGATGCTAGAAGTATGATCAGACTTTCAAAGGTGCTCTGACTCTAAGCTTCATTACTTTCTAAATTTCCTGTTGTTCTATCTTTCCAGTCTTTTAGTATCATCAACAATCTAGAATACAAGGATCTACATTCTGCTTTTACACTTCATATTTAAAGTGGACATTAGGGAAAACTTCTTTACTGAGAGAGTGGTGAGGTGTTGGAACAGGCTGCCCAAGTGTGTGGTGGAGTCACCATTTCTGGAGGTAGTCAAGAAGTGCATAGATGTTGTTCTTCAGGACGTGGTTTGGCGGTCATGGTAGTTGGGTTATGGTTGGACTCAATGATCTTAATGGTTTTTTCCACCTTGATTCTATGATTCTATGACTCTATATTCTGTGATTCATCCTACTGTCTTCTATTTCACTTTGTCCCTCTGCTTTCTCTGGAGCTCTTGTAGTGAGCTCCATAATGCATTTCATCTAAAGGATCTATATCTTTGAAGGACTTTATATAACAATTAATTACTTTGCAATTAAAAAATGGGTGCATGGGAAGTTTCTCCCTTACTGATTCAATGTCAGAGAGAGAAGAGAGTCTCCTTTTTCCTTTCTGCAGCCCACTTATCTCAGAAGACTGGCTGGTCACAGTTGCTCGTCTGGAGGAGGGATAACTGCTGAAAGACCGTGAGTCTTTAGGAGAAACTCTCAGCAGGGATCCAAGACAAGGAACATATGCTGCAATGGCTGTTCTAATGGATGAGAGGTAAAACCAGTCAGATTTTTTCTGTTAGCACAAAGATTCAGTCATATACAATGAATTTATTCAGAAAGATTAATTAATTCTGCACAGACTGGAAAATTACTGGGTACAAAAAGAGTTTTCCAGATATTGGATATCTTACATACAATCACCCTGCAAGATCACTTATTCACATTGTGCTGCAGAACTCAAATTTATTGCTTGGCAGGGATAAGGGTATTAAAATATAACTCTTTGAATTGAAGTGAGCTATTAAAATGATGCTTTATCTGCTTTCAGCTTAATCAGGGAAAAACCAAAATTCTGTCCCTTTAAACTGAACCTCACAGAAGTACCACATAATGAATTGTTTTAATCTTCCCCTAAGCAGCTCTTCTAGCTTCCACTGACACATCTGTTTGCTGGATATTTGTAGAGTTGCACAAAATGTGCAGTTATATTACAGTATTTCTTCCCTTATATGCAGCATAAGGAAACTATTTTGCCTATCTTTCTTCTTCCTTTCAGCCTTCCCTGCTTAGATGCTCACTCCCACCTCTTTTCAGTCCAGTTGCCCATTAGATCTTTACAAAGGGTGCAACCACAGTGTATGGCTTTGGTGCCATCCATCAGATCTCACAGCCTGCATCTGAACTTGACATGATAATGACCCTAAATGTTGCAACTCAGAAGAAATACTATCTGAAATATGAAAGTGGGGAGGACACACAAAATAGGGAAGGAGTAGGTTGACTTACTGAATAACATGCTTGGTTAATTTAACAAACTGCTTCACACTCCTGTGAAGACAGTTAAACATTTTATGGTCCTTTCTCTGAGGTGGGAAGGCCTTTTTACGTTTTATCATGTAATCTGGAAGTACAGATCAGTATCCATAAACATCTCTCAACTCCTATTTGCATAGTAATTTGTTCCAAGTCCACATTCCACTGACATTTATATAGTATTAAGTTTTCTTGGTGAGAGCAAGGCTTTCTTACAGAGGTAAAATGTGCAGATGAAGCAGAGTTCAGATAGTAGTCCTAAAAGTGACAAAATTACTGTCTGATTTTCTTTACTATATTAAACAAAGATTATAAGAGCAAACTTACCTGTATTTGGGGTGAATGATGGCATAAATGATGGGGTTATGGATGACAGAAGCTTTGGCGATCACAGCTGGTATGGAGTTCATGAAGGGTGTTAGGATGTGGGAATACCTAGAGTAATGCAAATGCATTGCATATTTAGTATAGAGCTCTGTGTAGCCTGTGCAGTTACATCCTGACAAAACAATGCTCTATACAATGTTCCAGAGAGAGTAAAAAGTGGAGTTCTATACCTAAAGAGAGAGAATAAATTTTACATCCTTTGTCTATAAAGACCAACACCAGCCTCTCATGGCAGGCCTGAGTAGGCCAAAATAGGCTTATACATGTTCTGGCTTGTCCAGACATGGTTTTCTGCTCTCCCTCCTTCTGTTTTGGGGAGAAGCAACTGCGGGAAAGAGGACAAAGAACCTGGAGCAACTGAGTCTAAGGACTGTGGCTTGCCCAGACTTGTTTTGAACCCTGTGGTAAACAAGGTACACACACTCAGCTTGTGCCTGCCTCATGCAAGGCCTATGTTTTTCCCAAATTTGGGCAAAGCAAGCCAATGACTTCACCCAATATGGTCAGGCTTAGCTAACTGCCATTCTGATTGGCCATTCTGTGTCCAAAGGCCCATTAGTCTCAGGCTGTGTTGATGAGCAGGTGACACAACGTCCTCTAGCGTTGTATTTGTGCTTGCTGCTTGCCACTGCCTGCTGCCATTGCTCACTGCCTTAGTGCATCCTGAACTGCCTGGAAGCTGCTTGCTCCAAGTTTACCAGGAACAGGCTCTAAATGCCTCCATGTGATAGGCCTGCATAGCCAGAATGACATTGTCCTGAGACTGCACATCACATTGCATCCTGCCTACACCTGAAAGTCTCCTGCCAAGACGGGAAGTTCTGGAGATACACAGATCATCCAGAGAGCCAGGACCAGGTCAGAGATAGTCTACTTCCTTTCCCCAGCAGCCTGGGAAGCCTGGGGAGAATCAGAAGCCTCAGCAGCTGACAAGACAGTAACAGAATTCCCTGAAAGCGTTTGGGTACTGTCTGAAGCTGTAGTTAGTCCCGGGGAATTGGGAGTCTAGTATTTTGTGAGTAAATACTTAAAGCTTCTTGTAATTCACCATTGCCTTCTGCCATAAGCAGAAAGGAGCTCCTTGAATCCTTCTAGTGGACAAGTGGGATATTGACTGCAAGCGGTATATTGACCACAAGAACCTTCTCTTCCAGTTCAATTGATGTTATACTATTGCTAGTTATTTCTAGAACCTATGTTATTATCTGTATAACGTTTCCATGACCATGCAAAGAACCAATTATTATTAAAATTAGTGGTTGGGGGCAAGATTCCTGGATATCCAAATTAATAAACAATATTAATTTTGGAAAAATACCATCTCGTATCAATTAATTACCCCTCCATAACATAGCATAGTTGTACTTCTGAGAAACATGATTTTCCTGGGGCTCCTCTTGCAGCACTTCACTACTGTGACTCACAAGGGTGACATTTCCTATGTTGTTTACACTACGGACAAAGTCAGCCTTCAATAAACGAATGTGCATTCATCAGAGTACCTATCTGTTCCATCACCAGCAGATGTACTTGCTGAGTAATAAGTATTAAACAAGTATGCAGAATGAGGCATCATAGGGAAAGATAACCAAAAAAATCTGTTTTCCTATTCAAACTTTATTTTTCACTTGCTCTGAACTAAAAAGTGATGGGGAAGTATTTTTTTCAACGAAACAGTGAAGGGTATGTATTTTAAATGTCATGTTACACTCATGTGTTACTGTGACCATGCATATATGCAGGTGGTGTCACTCTAAATAATAAAATAATTATGATTTATGTCTGCCATGCTAATATCAGGCAGTTAGTTTTTGAAGATAGCTTGAACCCATAAGATTTTGGTTGGAAGAAAGTCAATGGAATAGCTCAGACCAAAATAACGTTTCATAGGCAGTTCCTACTAGGCAGATTGCCCATTAACCTAAAAAGAGGCTATGAAGACCTCTTCTTGCATTTCTATGTGAAATGGCCCAGCAAGTAAGTTTTTCTTCCTATCCTATGGATAACATCCCTTCTGTGTAACTAATCCTTTTCCTGAGAAGACAGCCTAAGCCTCATACTTCAATGAGCCTTGTATTCATGTAACAGTATGGGGGAAACCAGATTTTTCTCTCAATCCTCTCTCAGAAGAAGGTCTCTCATATGAAAACTGGAGGAGGCGTAACTGCTGAAAGACTGTGAGTCTTTAGGAGAAACTTGCAGCAGGCATCCAAAGCAAGGCATATATATGTTGCAATGGCTGTTCTAATAAACAAGAGGTAGAACCAGCCAGATTTTTTCTGAGGAGAGGCTTGTATAAGTAGGTGATAGAAGAAATTGTTCATCACACTACATTAATATTTATGTTCTGTGATGAGGAAGTAGTTTCCCGGTGGTAGTATAGGAGTCATTCTGTCAGCTGCTTGAATGTTGAGATGCTTTTTCATCTCTAATTTAAGGCTTTTCTCTGATAGGTATGTTCTACATAAAAAATTTTTAACAGGTCTTCTCCTAATTGTGCATTTTAAAACATTGCTTTTAGATGTAATTCTTTATGGATTCTGGAGATAACACACAGTAATATGACTTTGCTGGAACAGTTTTCGACCCTGAGATGAGAGGAATAGCCCTTTGATAGGATTGGTGTAGAGTTGTAAAGGCTTTTGTTTAAGCTAACCATTCCTAAAAAGTTGAAGCTGTAGAACAGCATTGCTAGTGAACATGACTGTGCGCTAGCTCAGAATTTCCTATCTGAAGTATTTTCTAAAGGAATTGAGGTTCTTCCTTCATTTTCTGTAGGTTGTTGCTCTATTAGATTAATTGTTTTTAGTCCACTGAGTGCCTGCCATATGTGTCATGCAGTGATTTTATCTAAGTTCACTGTAATAGAAGTCCACAAGCCTCTAGGCTTGGTCTATTAATCTACACAAAATCTCAGAAAGATTGCCTAGAAGATATAGTTAAGAAATGGAAAAAAGCTAAATGAAGCTGTGTTGCTCACCAGGTGTCTTCATTAGCAAAATCTGAAAATACTTGTTTGTCACATACTGTAGAGTTAGGAAATTGTCCATTTGTACAGATTTTTGTTAGTGTAATACATGGGCTAAAAGTCAAGTGCAGCAATTACTTGATTATCCTAAGGTAGATGCTAATTGTATGGGACAGCCTGACAGTTCTACATAGCTGATTAGCTTAAAGATTCTCATTTTTCTGTGGTATCTTAGAGCAAAAAGTACTGGAAGGTAGCCATGCTGTATTTCTTTGTCTTCTTGCTCTTTGTCTCTTGCTGATCATGTATCACCAGTGGTGGGCATTTAAGGCCCTTGGAGACAGGAAATGAGACACCAGAGCACATGCTAAGAATTTGCGTTTCAGAACAAGGAATGTGTTTCCCTTTTTGGAGAAAATGTTTCCTGCTGCTGCTTGGAATTTCTGCTCTGGATAAAAGGGACAGAATCCTCTTAGCATCTATTTCTTCTTCAGCATGAAATTTATAAGTGATATGTTTAGGAAGCTGCCTTTCTAGGCTATGTTTGAGAAGAGGTCCTGCAATGGCTTCTTAGGTAACAAAAGTAACTGCTGCCTCCCAAAATGCACCATCATAAGTAAATTTATCCTGTATGTCAGGTTTAGGAAAACCTTGTTTCACACTGTAAAAATACAAACTGAAGTGTTTTGTACCATCTTAGGAGTCTTCTACTGGAGGAATTTCAGCTGGCAAGACTTTCTAAAGCAGGTAGTCACACCGATTTTAAAAAGGCTAAACTGAAGTGTGGGAAAACTCACATGTTAACAAGGGAGAAATATCCACAGAGCATCCAGGCTCACAACCTGCTGGTTGTAGTGGGATCATATCAACTGCAGTCTGATGTCAAGCTATGTACCGATATCGTAATAATAATGTCATGATTTTGTTGAAATTACTGTATAAAATGCTGAGAATTAGATTAAGAACATACTTGGATGATTTATGCTTATGACTTTGTTATCCAGCATCAAAAAGCTACCCAGTGCAAGCACGTACTAAATCTGAACTCACTTATACATATAAGTAATTTCAGCAGTTTAGTGTAACACAAGAAATTGAATAATTTCTTTTTAAGCAAAAGATCTGGAGAAAGAAAACAACAAATGAATCAACCTGTGGATGCATCTTTTTGGGCTTCTTATTTAGCATTTTGCTGCTAAATAAATTTCAGATAGTTCAACTACTCTAGCACAGATAATCTGCATTTGGAAATCATCACCACAATAATGTTATGTTGCCAGTAACAACCTTCCTGTTTTCTTTAAGCTTCCTTTTTTTAAAAAATTTTTTCTTTTTCTTTAAAGTCTGACTAAGAAAAAATCACCGTCAGCATGTGCCTCATTTGTTAAATGTCACCCCTAAATATGTAAATGTTTTGGATGCACTTCAGGCATTAAACTTGACAAGTAGCTTTGACTTTCATCTGCCTTTTACAATTTCACACCTTTCGTTTTCACTGAATATTCCTTTGCTGATACATTCATAATTACCCAGCAAAAGCTACCAGAGCAACAACAGAGTATGGTGACCATGAAATGACATAAAGCAAGATGACAATCAGTGCAATTTTGGCCATCTTCCACTCATTTTTCATCCTCTGATACTGTTTCTGGGACTCTTTATTTCCATGTTTGCATCCGAATGTCTGAATAGACCTAGGGGAAATAAACATAAAACAGCAAAAAACGAGGCTGAGAATTGAGCAAATAGCTTCATAAAATGGAGCAACAATTACTCTTATGCTAGTTTATGCTAAAAGCCATGCACTTCTAATGTGTGTTAATGTACGTATGTGGCCAGTCCTTCACTGCTTAATGCCCTTTTTCCTGCACTGTGGCACATGTGCTTCACATCCTGTACCAGAAGAATTTCCACATAAATCAGGTATTTGAGATAGCTGAACAGTGCTATATTAAATGTAGTTAAAGATGTCTTTGCTACCTTACTCTGTGCTTCTGAGCTATGTGAATAGATATGCTTATATCTACAGGACAGATATCTACAGATTACAAATGTAGTGGTGGACATTAGCCTTTATTTTTATGATAGTTTTTGTTTCAGAGACCTGTGATTAAATGTTTTACCCCTTTTTCATCCTTTATCAAAGATGGAATTTGTAGTTCAAGTCCATCTATTTTTCAGTCGAATAGCAGTTGTCAGGTATCTCTGAAGTCTCTTTAGTATTTCTTTTGGTTGGATAATTTATGTAGTCCTTCCTCATCCAAATTTCTATTACTGCTATTCATATCCTTTTTCATACCATTAGACTATGCTGAACAACTCTGGTTTAAATTCAGGAATGCTCCTTCTGATGATCATGCTTCTTACAATGTTGACTATTGACAAAATTCTTGTTCAGTTTCCTGTCTTAGTTGTGCATATGGAATTAAAAGTGAAAAACTTAGCAATTTGCTTCCGTTAGTCTTTGTTCTAAGAAAACAAGCAGTCATTTAAACAGAAGGATAAAAATTGGAGACTGTTGGCTACTTACCTATTGCCCTTCTTGATAGCCTCAAATATAAAGACATAGCTGTATATGATAGCAATCAAAGGAATGAAAAACACAAAGCAGAAAAGCATCATTGTGTAGGCACGGACAGATGGTGTGAAAGTCACATAGTCCCAGGAACAGGAAGTCAGGAGACCCTCCGGAACATAAGCACCTGAAAAGAGACAGGAGAAGGCTTAAGTCATGAAGTGATTCTTATTCTGAGTGCAGAAGTTAAAAGAAGTTACTCAGAAGAACATGAGATTTACTCCTATTAAGGGGGGGAAGAGTTTAAAAAGGATACCTGATTATTTGTGTTTCTCTTTTCATTGTCCTATAATCTGTTGCCCTGTTTTATTGATGCTTAGCAGTACAAGACTTCAGATCAGAAGACTGAATAATTTGTTTTGGTTCTTAATTATTGTTTTAAGCTCAACATAGTCAAAGATCAATTCTCCAAATACTTTGTATCAGACTCCTATTGTTTTTAAATATCTCCACTTCCTGCCAGATTTCTGTCTTCCCAAGAAGTGAAATGAAACTGATTGCTTCAAATGCTACATTTTTAAAGCTTATGCAAATAAGAGAAATTTACTGTGCAAAGGAGAAAGATTTATTGTGCAGACCAAATAAATTTCA
Organism: Ramphastos sulfuratus; assembly: GCA_013399055.1. Classification (NCBI taxonomy): domain Eukaryota; kingdom Metazoa; phylum Chordata; class Aves; order Piciformes; family Ramphastidae; genus Ramphastos; species Ramphastos sulfuratus. The sequence continues at coordinate 78,145 of WBNM01007338.1, forward strand.
TTGTGATAAAAAGTTTGGTACAAGTTAAAAAAACCCCATGCATAACGTAAGCTTCTTAAAGGAACTGTGTCAAACTGTTAAGAAACTGTCAGCAGCATTGTCTTTTTACCTTTGCTTTTTAATTTTCACTGTTTACAGTGATATTTTCTGTTGAACCCTGAAAGATACTGCACCACAAGTGCTCATATGCATCTAATTACCATATGAGAATTAGTACTGTGGGTACTATGAGAATCTAATTGCAAGATAACAGCACCCTTTAAAGCAATTATTCCACCTCTCCAACTAAGAATCTAAGACTGTTATCATTTTGTTGTTCTAACAGCACCTTATTCAACTAAAGGCTGTTTCTCCTGGTATTGCTGTTTGCCTGCCTAAACATGCTTCATGTTATGGGGGACCAGAATTGCAATAACAAGACCATAAGAAAACTCAGTTGAAATTCTACTCAGTAACAGAGTTGGTTGTGGGAGCGTTAGGGGAGATGAAACATTGTTATATTCTCAGCTCAGCTGAGCTGACATATTTTCGTCTGGAATTGGAGAGCACAATAATGGGCTGGGGTTTTGAATGATGAGTTCATTCTAATTTAGTGACTGAAACTAATGACTTATAGGAAACAAAGTCCTGAAATGAGGAAGAATAACAGAAACTGTTGTTTTGTTCCAAGTTGCAAGGATCAAGATGCTGTATGTGTGCTGGAATTTGCAGGTGTAAAACTTACAATTACAAAAGTAAATTAGTTACTTAGTTACTACTATGTGCCAACCTTGTGGGAGGCCTTAGTGAAGTGGGTGAATGTTAATCAAAATCTAGTACAATTTGCCTATCAGGCAAGACTTACTGAAGATGTGTTTGTGCAAAATACTCAGACTCTTTTATGTGAATAATAAAATTTAGATTAACACTACTGTCTTACACAACACCTTTGGTGAGGAAAAAAGTCATAAGAAAAACTACATTAATTTCACTTTAATATTGTTGAATTAGCTTCAATGGAAGTAGGTGGGATAATAGGCAGGTGCATCCTTTATATATTTTGGCCGTGATTTTACCCACTCTTCTTTATTCAGTAAGTAATGACTGAAAGGAAAAACAACTTTGTCAAAGTGATTTTGTTATATAACATACTGTAAAACATGCTGGGTTTATTTTCTTTTGTTTAGAGATCTTCAGTTTTGATATATAATATATTCAATTTTGATATATATAATTTCTCTTCATACTTATTTATTCAAGCCTAATATGCAAGCCATTGATTCAACCCTCTTCTGTACCTGTAACCAGTCTTTAATGCAATGCCACAAGGGAAAGCCCCTTTTTATTCCTTTTCACTTACTCCATCCAAAGAAGGGCGGGAGACTCCAAGCCAAAGAATACAGCCAGACTCCTACCAGGATTATTAGGGCCTTCTTCTTAGATGTCACTCCAACAGCAGCCAGAGGTTTTGTGATGACAAAATATCTGTCCAAGGCGATCACCATCAAAGTGATCATAGATGTAATCCCAAAAAGAGCTCCGCAGAAGGCATACAGCTCACAGCCTTTCAATGAAGATGACAGAAGTAGCAATGAAATTAATCTACCCATGCTAATTAATTTCTGGGAGACTTCAAGTCTGTGTTTCTTATGAATTAATGTCTTCTGGAATTTGTAAAGCAATGGAACTTCAATTTTCCTGCAGTTGTAGTGCTATTTCAAAGCTGCTGTCTGTCTTGCTAGTTGCATTATCCATGGAGATAAACTTCAAAGATTTAATTTGCTTGAATTGCTGAAACAGTGATATTCAGTGTATTTGCACTCATTGATTTCTGATGTTTCTAGTGGGATCATTTCAGCAGTCCATTAATACCTCATTTAACTCCAGTTTTACTGCAGCTCCTGTAGAAACAGCTGTTTTGCTTAACAGTAGGTTATAGATACGTTGATATCATGAAACCATTTATATCTCAAGGTCAGCATCAAATATGCAGACTATGACTATATTAATAAGTGATTTTAATTACTCAAACTAATGATTATAAGATTTTAACATGTATGCTGTTGAACTCTTTATGGAACTGAAAAAAAAACCCAAAAAGTCCATTTGGTCTTCAGAGATCAAAAGAGCAACATTACTTCTCTGACCTTCCTTTTGTCAATACTTGCTCAAGAGGTCACGACTAGTCTTTGTCTTACTCTTACAGCTGTATAGGAAGAATGAAAGCACCTTTATTCCCCATTTTCTTACTGCACAGGAAATGTTCAGCGAATTTTTCTGTTGTGAAAATTCACTTTTTCCGGGCTTTGTTGTCTCAATTTGCCAGGTGCAAGTCCAAGAGTAAGTTATTTAGGAGAGTTTCTAATCTCATGCAGTGAAGAGTAGTGCTTCTTTGTCACAGGACTCTGACAGTAACCAAGTTATGAGATAACTGGGGAAGATGCTGGCAAGAAGACTAGTCCTGTGCCTCATGCTTTTCATAGAGTCATTCAGGTTGGGAAAAATCTTTTGAGATCATCAGGTCGAACCACTAACCCTACTCTACCAAATTCACCACTAAAACATATCACTACGCACCTTACTTAAATGACCTTTAAACACGATCAGGGCTGGTGACTCAACCATCCCAGTTCCTTCAGCCATTCTTCATCAGACTCATTCTCTAGACCTTTTGCTACCTTAGTTGCTGGTTTTGCACCCACTTCAGACCCTCAATGTCTTTCTTGTATTGAGGTGTCCAAAACTGAACACACACAGTACTCAAGTACCAACATCACCAGTGCTGAGTATAGGGGAACAATCACTTACCAGTGACCAGCTGGTCAAACTATTGCTGATACAGGCCGGGAAAGCCACTGGCTTTCTTTGCCACCTGGGCATACTGCTGGCTCATATTCAGCTGCTTATCAATTAGAATCCCCAGGTCCCTTTCTACTACATGACTTTCCAGCCTCACTTCCCCAGGCCTGTCGTGCAGCATGGGGATGTTGTGGCCGAAGTGCAGGACCTAGCACTTGCCCTTGTTAAAGCACATCCTATTGACCTTGGCCTAATTATCCAATCTGTCTAAGCCTCTCTGTAGAGCCTTCCAACACTCCCACCTAATTTGGTGTTATCTGCAAATTTACTAGTGGTACATTCTGACTCTTCATTAAGATCATTGATAAAGAAGTTAAACAGAACTGTCCTAGTACTAAGCCCTGAGGGACACCATTTATGACTGACTGCCAGCTGGATTTAACTTCATTAACCACCACTCTTTCGGCTTGGCCAACCAGCCAGTGTTTTATCCAGCGGAGCATGTACTCAGCCAAGCCATGTATGCAATTTTCCTTTCTGTGATGGGAATGTATATATTGCACAGAGACATTTGTGTCAGCATTGAAACAATATTGAGAAATGTTCTCAACTTCAAGTGTACCTGAGAATAAGGAAATAGTAGATTAACTGCCACTATGGTAGGAACATGCTTAGTGATATCTTAGAAAGAATACATACAAACCTTTCTCACCAAAAATCCAGCGTTTGTGGAGACTGTTGGTAAAAAAAACTGGAGACTGCGTAATGGACATCAGAAAGTCACTAATAGCTAGATTGATGATGAATATGTTGGCTGGAGTCCGAAGGCTCCTACTCCTACAGAGATCAGAAGGAACGTTGCTAAACATTGCTATACTGTTATTTACATTGTTACTCTTTCCTGTGAGCCTTGGTAGCTTCACAAATACCAAAACACTACACAGCAAGCTAGAGCAGAATACTTCTCATTTCCCTCACAAGAACATAAGGCTTGATTTTACACGCTTATACACCTGTGCACTTTAGAAGATTGTTTAAATGGGGATAAATCACACTGCTCTTTAAATATGCTGACCCAGTGCACTGCATGTCCATGGTTAACAGGAAATTAAAGTTGATGCACTCTATGGATTTCTGGATCTGGACCGTGTTAAGCAGGGGGAGGGGATCACATTTTCCACTGATTATAAGATCAGCAGTCACTTCCAAATACAGGGATTACGCAAACTCACTATATACCAGATGAAGCATTTTGTTTTACATTAATTCTTCTCTAAGACATTACACTGTCCCAGACACTGGCTTTGAAGAAAGCAATAGCCAGTCTTCAGTGTATCCTGCTTGCGTATGTTTCTCATAGTGTTATAGTGCTGTTCTTTAAAGGGTAGACATACAAGCTCAGTTGAGAGGTTCTCAGTTTGGGGCTCAGAGTAATTTTTTAGCTCCTTTCTCAAATTTTCACTCTTAGACACAATTGAAAAATACCAGAATAAAAGATGGGTTCTTTGCACTGATCCAGATCAATCACTAGGAGTACTGTCCCCTATCTGTCAGTTTAGGAACAAGGAGATATTAGTAGATGCTTCTGGGATGCTTGCATTTGTTCAGTAGTCTGCAAACTTAGAGAACATGTTTCTGTTTCAGGCAAGTGGCTGTCTTACAGTTTGCTATTACTCGAGACTGCTTTATAGGCATCTGATGTGTTTTCTGAACTTCTGATGTTTGTTAATTTGCCATAAGTATCCCTTTCTGTCTTTATAACATCTTCAAATGAAAACAAGCTGTGTCCTTCAGTGGAACTGCCAGCTGTCCTGACTAGGTTTCCTGTATGGGACCAGCCAAAGAACTAAGCTAGCTCATTATCTGGTCGCATGCCAACACCTTTTCTGTTCTTAAGGCCATGTGACACACACTTCAGTGTTAGTATCTATTCTGAATGCACATAGTGAAGCCTAACCTTTAACGCAACACATAAATACAGACTTTAGACCCAGGCTGTGATGTCCACACCCCAACAATTTGAGTTAACACTAAACTATCATAAGCTAAAATATTATATAATTGTTATTGTTTTGGTTTATTACATTAGTGCCTAAAGATGCATCATGAAGTAGAAGCTCATTGGTCTGGGCATCACACCAATGCTCTGCCCAAGTGTGCCAAAACAGAAACAGCTTGGTGAAAATATCACATTGTTGTCAGAAATCCAATTTCCTTCAGATACAAAAGTTGGAATGTGGCTTTAGTTAAAAGGAAGTAAACCAAGCTTTAGAAAATGTGAAAACAAGAGACATGGCCAGTACAGAACAGAGAGGTGAAAACAAACTGTGTAGTAAGCAGCAGAACAAGGAAACCTCTAAAATAGAGAAGATACGTGAATAATACAGGTGCAAAACATGCCATCAGTCCAGTGCAGACAGTTCAGCCAGTAGAAGAAGCTTCATTGGAAGGTTTCTACTTTGGCTGCTCTTCTATTACTTGGTTTGGTTTATCTGGGTCTTTGCAAATTTGCTCACAGTTTTGCTATGGCTATGGTTAATGGGAAAAAGTCAGAGGCAAATAGCAGGTTGCCATTGTTTTTCCTACAGAGATATCTCTTGATGCATTTTATTATGCCTGCATAGTAGTCTGATAGCACGCCCACACTGCATTTGCAGAGCACAAAGTACTGTTAAAGTTAATAAAATTAAGTATTTGAAGAAACATCTAAAAGAAAAATACCTGTAGAAAGCATAGATGATCAGGAAATTACCCAGAGCTCCTGTGATCCCCACTATAAGAATGACTATTCCAATTGTATAATGGGCATGGTCTGGGACATCCACTGTAGGAAAGGCCCCAGGAACATCTTGCACTGTCATCTTCTGTGGAGTAAACAAGAGGTCATAAGTATATTGTCAGACTTTTCTGAATAAGTAAGTCTGGCATATTCTTCTCTAGAAGAGGAAATGGTCAAGAATGCATGAAGACAGCAAGCAAAAAAATCAGAATAAGCTAATCGCTTTCAAATTACATTTGCTTCATCATCTTCAGGAGATGACCTCAGCAGTGTAAAGGTCAAAAGGTGGTTTGCATGTTTGCTGTTGGTTTAGAATTTTGGTAAAGAAAAACAATCTATTATCTCCCAAAAGAAGGATATAGAAAAGAAAGAGAGGAAGGGACTCTTTCTGTTGCACCTGACATCAAGTAATGCGGTACTTACGCATCACTGTCTAGACTCTAACTAAACTTATCTATGGATAAACTAGCATGTATTCCTTTAATAGCATGGCTATTTCATTTATCTTACTGAATAACCCTAAACTGTGAGCTGCCCTCAAGACTTGATCATCAAAAGGCTGGCAGGATTTAACAAGTCTTTTGGAAACCAAATAAATTATCAGAAATACTAAATCACAAATGCTTTTTACTTTCTGCCTGGTTCATGTACCAGTTCTGGTTTTGCTCTATAATTTGTTCTTTGTAAAGTATGTGATAAAACATTTGATGAAATAGTTTGTCTTAATCAACTAATGACTCATAGCAAAATTCAGTAGCCAAGTCTGAGTACTACAGGATTTAAAATACTGATTTCAAAACCTTTTTTAGTTAAGTATCAGGAGTCACAAACATATTCTAGCCTAAGTGACCCCAGATCAGTAATTAAGCAAAGAGCAATGCTGCACCCAGAAAGCAGGATGACCTGATAGAAACTGAAGAGAAGTACAGTTGTCTAAGCCATCACTGTTATGCTGTCTTTTGATATTAAGTCAGGCAAGGAGACTTAAATACTCATCTCTGTGGAACTGCCACTGTTCTAAAAGTGTCTCGGCAGAAGCTCCACCAAGCCCTGTTCTAATTCATCTGCGTGGACAGATCCTGTCTCTTCTTCATAGCCAGGCTTTTCCCATCAAGGGTAGCCCTCTGGAATGGCATGCCATGACCACTGTTCATAGCTCAAGCCTGCAAGCTGCAGCCATGACATTCCTCAGCTACTGAGCTACATGAATCACAGCAGGGCTGAGAAAAGTCCAGGAAATGTTTTTAATCATCTGTAGCCTACCTACTACGAATCTTGTCATCTTGGCTGTGGCCTAGGATTTAGGATAAGGGAATTGCCTGTACAAAGGCCTGTGCCTATGCCAAATCCAAATACAGCTGTGAGGCTGGATATGTTTTTCTAATGGCAAGTACTGGCACAGAGGTAGATATCAAGTTCTCCCTTTTATGATACAGTTGTGTTAGCAGAGTGTCTGGAATTCTGGAAGAGACTTTCTTTGTGTTGTGAAGATCTGCCTGCACCAATCCTTAATAACTAGAGTGTGGTTCCTGGGTTTCTGCAGTAGCAGCAATGAAATACTGGACAAATTCTCTGATCTTAGAGAGAGAAAATGTAGCTCTGACTGTAGTTGGAGCTAAATGTTAACTGACTGAATGAGAGTATCCTGGCATTCGTTGTCCAGGTTCCTGCAGCAAAGTGTACATTGGTGTCACATCATCAATGGGTATCTTGCCTAGGTAGAAATTGCTGTTAACAACAACAACAAAACACCAAAAAACCACCAAAAAACCCCCCAACCCATACTACTAGCAAATGGAGAGGGAAATTTTGAGACAGAACTGTTTTAAATAAATGAGACTGGTATTCTTTAGTTTGGGGTTGCATTTTTTTAATCCTTAGCCTTGTGACCGTAGCATTTTTTAGCTGTAGTTCTATAGAGAGTTAATGATTACTATTAATGCAGTGGAGATTTCTGATGTTTTTCCCTGTAGCCATCCATTTAATCAGAACTGGATCAAGGTAACAGAAATAAAGCAACTAAAGGAGCTTGTTTTGGCTACAAAGAACAGATTAAAATGGCTTTAATTTGAATTAAATCTGTGGAAGACTAAGGACAAGAAAAAAATTGAAATATAAATGCACTGAGAAATCACAAGAGAGGAAAGGTTATTTAAAGGACAGCAGAAGACTTTAAAAATACTTATTCAGGAATTAAATTCAGAGTCAATAAAAATGTCAAGTGTGAAGAAAATAAAGGAATAATATTTATACTGGAGCAGTGATAGGACATAAATAATAATACATGGACCAAATATATGGGGCAAAGAGGAATAAATTGACATTTTAGTGTGGACTTCCTTTAGGTGTGGGAATTTTGCCATAGAGTCCAATTCTGGTTGTTTTCGAAGAGGAAAAAAGTTAATTATTTTTAAAAATCATGTCACTGTTTTTATTGGGAAAACAAATCTGAGTTAAAGCTCAAGGCATTGGATCAGACCTAAGAACTTCAAATTCATCACTAAGTTGCACATATGCAGCTTCTTTAATAGAAGATGAAAATGTGGACCATAATCAAGTTGAACTCTAGATCTTCTATAAGAATTGTACATCAAAAGAAAGGACATGGATAAAAAGACAGTGCTTGAGGAAATTAGGTCAGCAGGATAATCAAGTAATCAGACAATTCCCAAGGCTTTTCTCTTTTCAATTTGTCCAGTCGATTAGCTTTGTTTAGTCTCTGTCTTCCATTGTCACTTCACAGTATGAATACTTGGTTGGTAGGCAAGGATAAAAATCCCAATGTTGCAATCCCCCCTGCGGCAATGGTCCTTCGAGAATATTCTGAACAAGTATTTTGGTTGCATTGATAATACACAGCATAGTTGTCTCACATGTTTTTGTGGCCACCTTTCTTTCTATAAATACCTTGTATTGGAAATAAGAAAAATGAACAGGCAAAACTAGTACCCGATTAACTTAAATGATACAAGTGATACAGTAAGACAGTGTATTTAATGTAGCATGGTTCAAAACTTCATCAAATGCACCACCAAAAAAAAAAAAAAAAAAAAAGAAAAGGTAGCTAAGAGGTTGGACATTTTTCAGTGGATGGAGAATAGGCTACAGCTTTCCCTGGTCAAGTAAAATATGCTTGCACCTGAGGCTTTATGACCACTGGGTGCCAGTATACCCACAGACCAACTGTGCTGTAGGTGGCTTAGACAAATTAATTCATTGGGAAGCACCAACTTCTCTACAGTCAGTCAATGTAAATATTGCACATTTCTCAAGCAGGCGAAAAAAATGGTCATGGAAGCTGTGGAGGACATCAAGGTAGAAACTGCAATGTAACAAAATTTCTTCAGAGTAAATACTGAAGGCCAGTTGGAGAACATACCACTAGCCAAGGACAGTGTTTTAATCCACCTTAAAAGCAGGGTTTAGAGTATTTTTGGATATATGCAAAAACTGGCCTTTTGCTAGAACTGTAAAATAATTTCTGTTTGTAATTTCTGACAGGCATGTAATTTATTATTTATTTACACTCTCTTTTTGCATAATCAGGTGGATAATTGTGAAGTGGTATGGAGCTTGGGAAGTGCCACAATGATTTAGACCAGCATTCCTAACTAAACACTACCCTGTCTTCAGCTGTAACTGAGGGCTTCACAGTGCCATGAAACATGCATAACGAACAGTGATGTGGTAATTTCATTTCTGGTATAGAGTCTTAGCAGTTGGTTTGTACCCTAAAAAAGAGTTGTTATTATCCCTTTGAAAGGATCATCTTAGTGGAGGACATTTTTATCCTCCATATATAGGTGTAATCCTTTTCTAAATCCTTCTCTATCATTTGCCTCAGTAGTCAGTGGCAAGACATTATGAAGTTGCTCTACTTTAGTGCATTTCCTTCCAGCAGGTTTAAGTGCATCCTTGTGGAGATGCTAGAATAGATGCAAGCAGCTAGGTTTTAGCAGTCTGCCTTTATAAAATGCTCATCGTTCTCTCTAAAGGAATGCTTGCCTACTGCCTGTAACAAAACAGCAAAATCAGAACAGTGTTTTCAGTTATCATTCAGTAAACTTTACAGTTTGTAAAGATTTACAAACTTAAGATGGGTTTTGGGAGTCTGGAGAAAAGGAAATGATAGCTAGAAATATCTAAATCCTTCCTATTCTGGCCTTGTCTGTGGAGGCTGTAGAACAACATGGAGCCTTGTTGTTCTGTATTTATGGCTTGCTGCCACAGTTGGCTACAAGAGAGGCAGAATTCTTCCTGGAGGGCCAATTTTAGCAGCCAGCCTCCTTCAGGAAGAGAGCCTTCTGCTAAGGCTTGGTGCAAGCACAGCAGTCTGGGCAGGACTTGTGTTTCACCATGATGTTTTTTCAAGACCACACAAGACACTGATCTGAAGAGGGTTAAAAGAATAAAAGAATTCCTTTGCAGTTCAGGACAAAATCATGATTCTTAAGTGATTTTCCCAGGTTAGAAGGTCTATATCTAGATAAGATATAAAATCTAGGACTATTTGATGCCTACATCTATTCAGTCTTGGGAGTCTGTTTATTATACTTATTTTCCTAAAGAAGTTTTCTGAATAGTTATTTTATAATTAAAAACAAAAATAAAAAATCCCTAAACCAACCAAATGAGCTCACCTCTGAATAACTACTGGTAGAAGAAATATCATGCCCATAGCATGAGAAAAGTATTTGTGTATAAGTAAAAAAAGGACAACATGGACAAAATGCACAAAATTGGAGAACTCTTTTTCACAGCAAGAAAAAAAGTCATAACACTTAATTATGTGGGCATGTTGATTAGTGAAGTCCTTTTAAAGCTAGCAGTGATGATGGTAGGAGCAAGGCCATGCACCTAAATGTTTGTACTGAATGCAAATCATATAGCCCACTCCTCACATTCTAACAATGTCAAAAGTATAAAGCAATGTTTAGTTCATAGTTGTAGGGAAAGAAAACAGCCTCATAAGGTCATTTGGGGATTCGAACATATTTCATCAGTGGTCCTGACCGATTAATTGATTTATTTGTGTGACATTGTTTCAAAAGCCAGGAACAGAAAAGACTAGGACAAGGACATTTTAGCTACTTCTGCCTGGACATCAGTTGGATTGTATGTCATTTGGTGTAAAACAAAACAAGGAAAGGGAAATAGGAACTGCTATATAGTTGCTTTTATGAATCCATCTGGCTTCAAACTGTAGTGTTTGGGTTTGCAGAATGAATATTTTAATGGAATAAAGCCCAAAATATTGCAACTTTTGGAATTCCCATATATATCAGGTCTCTTTGTTCTTAATTTTCCTACAAATAACAGGTAACGAAGCCTCTTATTTGCACAGCATGGCTTGTATAACCCATGGTAGTTGTAGGCCTTTTACATTATGACAAATCATATAGTTTAGAAAAATTATCAGAACAGAAATACAGCAATTTCACAGGGTTTCTAGGTGCAGTGCTTGTGCTGCCTACCCACAAGAGGCCTCAAACAGCTATTAGCACTTATTTTTCTTCACAGTTTCTTGCTCTGCTTTCTGAGCTAACCTCTGTAGGCACTTGCTCTGTGATGACAGGCAGCACAAAGAGAAGCGTAATCCCACCTCAATTATGGTTTCAGCAGGGTGACGCCAACTGCTAAGCCCTCTTTCCAGTAGACAGCAGGGGTTTCCATAGAGGATGTTTGTCCTGTTGAGCAATTTGGATAGCAGATTTTGTATCCTGTCTTCTGGATTTAATCACAACCACACAGCAGTGCATATTGCATTCACTCCTGAAACTCTCTTCAGCTAATCTTTGTGTCAAATTAAAATGCAAAAGTTTGAAAATACAATTACTTGACCTAGGAAGAGAAAATGGACAACTAATTACCTCTTTCAGCAGAGCAAGGGGAAAAAAAATCAATTTTTAATTTTCCAATGTAAATCTGAAATTCTGTTCTCAGAATCCTTTTCTGTACTCTTCTCCCTCCCTGCTGTGTTCTGCTATCCTCTTTCGTATGTTATCCACCTAATTTAGTTTGTAAGCGCCTTGGCTCAGAACAGCTCTCTGTTATTTTTCTGTAGTACATCACATGCATGCAGGTTTTATTAAGAAATAAATCAATAGATCGTATTTTTACTATGCAAATGATAAAATATTTACTGGGCCTTCCTTAAGAATTAGCAACAAACTGAAGCACCCAATCCAACATCCACAAAAAAACCAAAAAAACCAAAAAAAAAACCCCAAAAAACCAGCAAACAAAGAAACAAACAAAAATACCAAAACCAAAATAAAATCTTTTGGAGTATTTGGAACCTGCACACAATTTAAAAGTGTCCTCTGTGTTATGTGGGCAGTACCAAAATGCCTAGTGTGACCACACAGAATCATAGAATCAACCAGGTTGGAAGAGGCCTCCAAGATCATCCAGTCCAACCTATCACCCAGCCCTATCCAATCAACTAGACTGTGGCACTAAGTGCCTCATCCAGTCTTTTCTTGAACACCTCCAGGGATGACGACTCCACTCCCTAGGCAGCTCATTCCAATGGCAGATCACTCAAGATTTTAAGTTGAATTTCAGATTACAAAAACTTTAAAAAAAATTAACTAGGGGATTTTCTTTTTAGTTCTTTACTTTTAAACCATTTTTTTAATGAACAGCAGGCAAAATTTGTAGTCCTAATAGTACACTGAGATGCACAGCTATGAAGACTTCTGAACTCCTTTGGGTTGGGCTTGTGGAGTGGGATGGAGAATATTTTCAGCCCAAAGAAATTCCATCCTTAAATGTCACCTAAAACAGATTCTCCCTTTTAAACTGATAAGGAATTTTTCATTCTGCTTAGTATTTAACAACTGAGAGAAAGCTTTGATAGAACTTACCTAGGAAAATCTTCAGAATATCTCTCTTGGGTTACTCCAAACAACTTTAACATGTACATAAGCATTCCACTGCACTTAGAAACTATTAAAGAAATTACAGATATTTCCATCTTGAATAATAACATGAGAGCACTGTGTTTGAACCACTAACCAGCTGTTCAGTGCACAAGAACATGATGTTTTGATAGTTTGTCATATATTTGGTGTACTTTGCCATTACACATTCCTCCCTGTCTTCTGCCCACGTAACAGCTGCAAACCACTGCTTCTGCAGTTGCTTCTGCAGTAAATAAAGAGTTAAAGGAATTAAAAAAAGATTTTAAAAGGTTTCATTATGTTGTTCATTATTGCATTTCAGCATTAAATCTATACACGCACCTAAGGCATCCATTTATCGTTCTATAAATGTCAGCTTTGACAACAGAATTACTTCCTACAACTTTTAGTAACAGAAAACACTTACTGTTGGGGCTTTAAGAGGCAGGTCCATCAGAGTGTAGGTGCTTGCTTCTGCGTCATTCCATGCACTGAAGGACTCCACAGTTTTGGTGTCGCTGGGGTCCTCAGAGGAAGAAGAAATCCCCCTCTGAATGGGCTGATTATTCAAGTGAACAAAATCTAAACAAAAAACAAAGGAAAAAAAGAGCTGTCCTCTGGATTTAACTCAGCCAATTTACCTTTTTTGTGCATGTGTGTAGAGTAGATTGCTTGTTTCTTCTGAGTAATATAAGACCCAGTGCAGAGTTTCTCACTGGAGCTTCAGATTGGTTCACTCCATCTTCAGCTTAGAAAAGGGCAGCAGCAGCAGCTTTCATTTAAATAGAGGAGACAAGCAGGGTCTGCACATGCCCAGTTTGAAGCCTATTCCATCCAGATTCCAGCTTCACTTTAATAACAGTATAAAACTGATGTTCACTTAAAAGTGCCATTATCTTTTTTGCCTTTGACAGATTTATTTCTGAATTTTAATGCTATATTCACATTATCTCTGTAAGAAGATAAGTTAAAAAGTTGACTTAATTATCTCTTTAAAATAGTATACCTTACTATTTATTTTCACTGTATTAGTAAATTAGTTTTTTGTAGCCTGCTTTTAAAGAAGATGTATACATACAGTTCTCCTGAAATTTTCTAAACTCAAATATATTCTGATATTTAACAACATGCTTGTGTGCACTTCTGTCTTGTAGAATTTAGGTCATGGTTATTTGTTGGTCCATTTCTAAAAATAAACGAAAGATAAGGATAAAACCCACTGACATCATCCTTTTCTGCTCTTCAATAAAACAAAAACAAAAACAAAACCAGACACAAATCCTTGGGCACAAAAGAGCAAATAACCACTTGTTTCAAGAGTCATCTGCTTTCTTTTACAGCTGTGTTTAGTTAGGATGTACATGAGCAGATTCTTACTCAAACAATCTTCCTTTACATTGCACTGTGCAAAGAGACATGAATTACTGTATTACCAGTTGAAGGCCCATTACTGTGGAAAAGTGAAGTTTTACTTCAATAGAGATTTAGACTCAGAATGTGAAAAAGCCATTCTAGCAGATACTGCAGCCTGAATATCAAAGAGTTTGGGCTTTCTACCTACCATCAATATTACCCCAATGCAAGTTTCATTTCGAGTGGTAATAAAAATAGATAGTGTGAACTGTTTCTGGAAAGCCTTTGTGAGAACGTTGTGATTATAAGTGAGAACTGTATTCACCTAGGCCTATGCAGATTCCCTTTCTCATATAACCTTCCTTAAATTAACACTTGCATTACCTAACCTTAAACTGCGGGAAAAGGGATTGCATTTCTTTGCATGAACAGCTGTGCCCATATGTCAAAGGCACTCACAATGCTGCACATCCCCTTTCCTTGATAGTCATATATGAGAGGCAGCATTTACAATGTGTCACCAGGCCACTGAATGTTAACTAAAGGAGACATTTTTTAGACTCTACAGGCTCTCAAACTGTGAGATCTTAAAAATAATTCTTAGCAGACCTACTGTCTTTCAGTGTCTCTGCTCTGCAGCATTAGGTAAACAGCATCAAGCCAGATTTAAACTAGCTGTAGCGAAATGGAGCTCAGAGGTGGCTAACCACTTCAAAATTTTCAGCTTTGTCAGTGCCTGAGATTCTGTGGTCATTTTCTAGGGTGTGCTCTTCCCTTCTTCTCTATGTGTAGCATCAGACATGTGAGTATCAGGGCAATAGTGTATGTGACATTAATGTTATGAACTTTAAAAGACACTGACATGATCTCCAAATCCATCACTCTATCTTCCTGTATACATAGGGCTTGCATGCAGCACACTGTAGGTGTGACGCAGCAACAACAGCGTTGGACATTCTGAGGAACAGGACCTTTGCAGAAGCTAATTTTGCAAAGGCAGAAAATGTCACTACAGAAAGCCACAATGTGAAACTGTGGAAAGCTTCTACTATCTTCATATAAAGCTTATCCACGGATCAGAGCAGAAAGTACATTTTAATGATTGAAGTGCAGAGGAAGGAGGCAATGGGAGATCTCCTGCTTGTGTGGAGTTTATATTCAAAGAAGTTGCATACACCTGCACCCTGCTTTTATCAGACTGGTAAGACGTAAAGTTTGAGAGTGTTCAAAGACAAGCATAAATACTAGATCAGAGGTGTTCTTTGACTCATTCTTTTTTCCTTTTTTTCTTTTTTTTTCCCCCTCAATCCTCTTAGTTTTTCTTTATGTTTTAGTTTTGTACAATGCCAGCACTCAGTCTGTTTACATACAGCTTTTACATTAAGTTCTCCTTTTCCCTAGGTCACAGATTACACTTTTTTTCCTTCTTGTTTCCTCTCATCTTAATAATGACTCAATGCACTGAAAATTTAGTTTAGAAGCACCCAACTTTTGGCATTTTTAGGGGACCCTATGATATGTTTGACAGAGTAGTCAAATCATGGAATAAAGGTCATCTTTTAAAAAGCAGTTCAGACCTCAGAAACGTCTGTGACTTCTTGCTTCATTAGATTTGCTGTTGTTGTACATGCCTTTCCAGACAGATTAATTTGATTAGTTCAGCAGCTGCTGAAAGTACATCAGGAAAGACTATGCATTATAAAGGAGGGAGAGAAAAGGAAGAAGTCCAAAGAGGGCTATTGACTTGGTATCCTTCCTTAGCCTCTGGAGATTGCTTTTGTGAATGCAACTGGGTGGGATTATTTTGAAAACTGGACCCCAGTGCTAAGATTCCTGTCCAATGGAAATGTTCCCATATGACTACAACTGTCTGATCCTGTGTTATAGCCAACTGCTTGAGGCAATCCAGTTGACCTATTTTATATGCAATGCTTCAGCTTCCATGGCAGGAAAGGAGTCATGTCCTAGAACTGCACAAGGTGTGACATACGAGGCATCTCATTCTCTGCACCTAGGGCTTAAGAAGCCAGACAAAGGGCAGACTTCGGCTCATTTAAGGAACTAATTTCAGAAAGTTTCTTGGGAAACAGCTCTTAAAAACAAGGGGGTCCAGGAAGACTGGACCTACTTCAGGAAAGAATTCTTGAAGGCACAGGAAGAGGCTGTGCCAATGTGCTGGAAAATGAGCTGACAAGGGAGACCGCCAGACTGGATGGGCAAGGAGCTTCTAAAGGAATTAAGGAAGAAAAAGAGGGTGTATCACCTTTGGAAAAAATGGAGAGGTATCTCAGGAAGAATTTAAGGATGTTGCTAGGTCTTGTAGGAAAAAAATTAGAGAGGCAAAAGCCTATTTAGAACTTAGACTGGCCACTGCTGTTAAGGAGAATAAAAAATGCTTCTATAAATGTATTAATGGCAAAAGAAGGGGCAAGGATAACCTCCACTCCTTATGAGATGCAGAGGGAAATATAGTAACAAAAGATGAGGAAAAGCCAGAAGTACTTACACCGTCTTTGCCTCAATCTTCAATAGTGGGACAGGTTGTCTCCAGGACAGCTGGGCTCCTGAACTGGCAGATGGAGCCAGGGACCAGTATAGTCCCCCTGTAATCCAGGAAGAAGCAGTAAGTGACCTGCTGAGCCACTTGGATCCTTGTGAGTCCATGGGACCAGATGGGATCCATCCTAGGGTGCCGAGAGAGCTGGCAGATGAGCTGGCCAAGCTGCTTTCCATCATTTATCAACAGTCCTGGCTCACTGGAGAG